>VDFB02019046.1:0-10049 GCA_007258455.2 Sequoia sempervirens | reverse complement strand
GGTGAACCACGTTAAATCTTTGTGTTATGATTTATTCTGTGTATGTTTTAGTTTCTCTATTTTTGTTTATTAAATCTGTATTTAATTGTTAGATCTGCCATCTCTAACCCTAACATATTTTTCATTGGAGAGTATTCATTATATTAAATTTTTTATTAGTAGGAACAATGTCTTATCTCTTGTAATATGAAGATCTTACATTCCACAACTTAATTCTTAAGCTAGTTTGATCTTGGAAAGACTCCACAATTAAGTGCATTTGAATTAGAATAATAGTAGGATGAGTGATCTTTTTGAAGTCCCAATGCTTCACTATGTGAGCATCACATAGGTGTAATAAGATCATATAAACTATTCATTCTCATAAAAAATAATCAATGAATTTGACTCGAATCTTATAAAAATATCATTACTTATTCCCGAATAAATTAAACAATCAACTTTTTAAAAAATCATATAATATAATAAAATATAAAATTAACCTAAACAAACCTCAAATTTAAATTTTGAAAAGAAATATTCTATACAAATCACCTAAAATTCAATCCTAATTCCCTCAGTTTTGATTTCTACTTAACGGAATTAAACTACAACACTTTTGGTAAACAACCTCTGTAATTTAAATCTGGGTGCCAAAAACAAACCACTGAACGGCCATAAAGAGAGCGGACCCAGAAAACTGTACGCCCCGTACGCACTACTTGGAGCAACATATCCCTCCAAATACGTCAGATAACCTGTCAACGATTAGACCGAATTTTTCTCTCTGCAGAACAGAGTTAAATATTTCTCAATGTGACACCGATATCTGAGAGTATGTCCTTTAACACCACTTTCTTAGATTTAACGAAATTAAAAGACAAAATTCTTTAGAAAATATCAAATTGAAAACTATGACAAAAAAACTCCGAATTGATATCATGATTTCTCTTTAAACCCAAATCCGCAAGAGCAAACATAAAAGACTTATCTCATAACTAAAACTCTTATCCGTAATTTTGTTTTATATTCAGTTCAGCCCCTCGAAAAAACTGCAATTCAGAAGCACCCATAATTCAGAGCAGAGCGCAGAACGTGTATTTTTTAACTTTCGAATATCAGTTATTGATGCCTGCATGTCTGTTTACAAAAGTTGGGAGAATTTATTTTGGAGACCAGTATCATTGACAGACTTTTACAGATTAAAATTGTGAGAATGTCTAGTGGAGGAGCATTTGTTAGACAGAGGCACAATACTTCTGGATATTCGTCAAGCGGTGGAGAGGAATTGGAAGAGGAGGATTCAGCTGGGTCTCCAATGGCTTGGGCACCCTCTTCTTCTTCTTCTTCCGGGATTAATGGGTGGTACCACCACATTGAAAATCTTCTGTGGGTGGCTTCTGCTGCCTTCATTTTTTATTATGGAGACCTCCATTCCAATTTCTTTTCGCTATTGCTTCGAGACAGCCGAATCAGGCGGTTAGTATCATTCATTTTTATTCATGTTTTTATCTGCCTTGCAGTTTTTGGGTCATCCTTTACTTTGATCTTTTTGCCAGACCGATGCTACACGATGACCAATTTTTTTTTGCGCTTCAATATGCGAGCCTTTTTTGATGTACATTGCTTTTGGGTCTTGCCGCTGGATTTACAAATTATTGAAAAATGGGTTAGGCATTAAAACCAGTAGCTAGTTCAGTGCTGTGCCGGGAATGCTTTTCAGGGGAAATTTGGTAGACAAGTGGGTTTGGTCTTGTTTTCTTTTGTAACCACTCTAGGTCGTTTTTTCTGTCCTTTTTCGTGGTAAGTCTTGCGTGAGGCTATGGACTGTGGGATAAGCTTTTTGGAGTATCTGTAATCATTTCAACACAACCACATCAAATGTTTATAGGAGTTATTGCCGTGGATGGTTTGCACCTGGGTGCCCCCTTGCTAGTATACCATAATTATTATTGGGGCATTTTTTGAGCTTTGATTACGAAGAATGTTTTGATTTGGTATGCGTCAATAGCCATGCGACCAGAAACAAGAAATGGGAAATGAAACGGAAATAGGTTTAAACTGAGAAATTTGGGCTTCAGGTTAAGAGTAAGGATCGTATTAGATCTTTTTATATGTTCCAAGAATCATGAAATTATGATTGTCACTTCAGCAAAAAATAAAAATTCAATTAGTGTCACATACACAAATATCAAATCCAGAAACATAGTTTATGGGTAATAAATTACAAACATTATTTGCCAAACCTTAATTGTTCCATACTTTCGGTTTGACTATTATAAGATGGCATATTTCTGTCTTCTTATAAAATATCCATCAAAAAATTTAAGAAACAAGATGAGATTGATTGACCAGAACAACAGTTCAACAGACATAATTATTATGGAGAAATGTTGAAATGATTATTGGATAATGTCAGTCATATTTGATTTTCTCTAAATGCATATTTTGGTTCTGATTTGGCTGTCCAACTGTTGCAGGTGAGAAATAGTCCAAGAAACAGCAGTTTCTGGTGAAAACACTTGCCATTCTGTTTCTATTAATGCAGATTCTCGAAACTAATGGAGAAGCTGTTTGCATTCCTACAATTAGCTAGATAGATTCTGGTGACCTGAAATGTTCGCAAGAGGCCTTGCAATTTGATTGCCTTTACCCAGAAGCTTCAGGCAGATACCGGCACAAACCTCATTGCCAACATTTTTTGACATTGGCTATGAGGAAAATGGATTTTTGTCAAGGTTTTGAGCATTTTCTCTTTGGCTGTGATATCTTTTGGTATCTATCTCAGTGCCCTTTCTGGATCTCATACTCCTGTGCCTGGCTTTTGCATGCTTTGTTGTTGCTCTCGACTTTTTTTGCGCCTATGGCCTATCGTGTATGGGTGAACCCTCTCTCCAAGTGTTCAGAACTGAGACTAATGTGATTTTAGTGCTCACAGGGTCATTCTTCCTTGATGAAGGGTAATTCCTGGGTCACAAGGATCGTCTGACCTCCAATGAATGATCCATATCTGCTGCTGGAGAATTTCTCCACAGCCTAGCTTCCAACTTGGGCATCCTAGTAAAGCATGGTTTGCATTTGGCCTTGAGCCTCACCAGCTCAAAAAGTAAAGGCAAAGCAAAAGCATTTTGTGTTCTAGCCTATGTTACTGGATCTGCCAGGACCTGGTTGGCACCTTACTTGATCCAAATGGATCTGGGACTGGGTCTATACCCTGGTATGTCCCAGGCATGCCCAAGGTGTGTCATGGGCAACCTGTCATACATCTGAGATGTCTGTGGGTGTGCTCATGCAACTCAGGCCTCTATGGCCATACCCACCCATAAAAAGGAATGAAATCTTGACCAAAAAATGCATTAAAATAACTCAATCATGACATTTCGATCAATTTTCATGCCTTACCAGATTTCTCATATTGCCATATGTCTGGCTAATAGCTAAAACTACATTATTCAATCCGGTGTGTATTGATAAAAATTATGAAAAGACCATGCGTGGCTAATAGCTTTGTCAAGTGAAGGAGAGGGTTTACATGGACTTCTTGTATATAGAAAAGCAACAAACTGATCCCTATTTGTTCTGCCCCAGCCCTAGAACCTCTTTGATAAAGGTATTATTGGTCAAACTGCAACTGCATTCCCATAATTCTGTAATCCCGAGATATGAAGAGCAGGAAGTGACATCACTATTGTTTGTGGACAAGGGAGAGATGAGGCCATGTTTTCCATGATAAACATGATGGCACTATTGTGTTTTGTATCGAAGGACATGAAATGAAAATGCTCATCAATACAAATACATATTGTTTCGGATATACATGTGGAGTCTATTGTGTTTGAACTTTAGTATTTGGATAAATTTGGCAATGCAAATGCCCATCAATAATATGTATGCAAATTTTTAAGGGTTTAGTTGCTAATTTATATTTTTATGTATTGTTAATTTGTTTTATATTTATATATGACATTTATTATACTTAGATCACATGAGTATAAAAGCAGGTTTTAGTTGAAGAAATCAAAATTTTTAGATATACAAATATTGTCAAGTGTTTATAGTGTACAGAACTTATGGATTATGATGTCCATTGGATAAAAGCAAAAATCACAATATGGAGTCATGAGCCAAGATGTTGTATCCCTCAGCCCAACATTACTAGCTCTATGTGGATTCATGCACTTGTATCTCAGAGAAGTCTGTAAATGCTGCTACAAACTTAGGAGCATTACTTAAGATAGGATTTTGACTTAGCAATCTAGAATTATAAATGTAATTTAGTTGGGAAAAAGTTGAAAAAATAAATAATGTTGCTCTTCCAGCCAGCATGTCCCAAAAAGATTTCTATTTCTTTGTTTTTTTAAAATTAGAGCAGTGATTTGGGAGTAGCGCAATTAGTGGGGTCAAGAGGTAGTACCCCTTGTGGGGGTCTGGGGGCAACACCCCCAACAGGGTCAAGGGACAGCCCAAATTAAAACCCTTGAGACCACACAAACAGTCATGGCACATGCCATTTTTCAAAAAATTTCTCACTTTTAACCATCCTCCAAAAGTCCTCACAAACCCTTCAATAATCACTTGACTTTCATGCTTTTACATTTAAGCATTTTCAATTTTTAATGCTTTTCCCCCTCATTTTCATAAACCTGGCTAAGGCTACCTGTCAGGATTCACTGGGTCAATGAGTTTGGCAGACTCCGCGGATTTGTCCAAGCTCACCAAGTACCTGGGTCACAAGGTCCTGGGACTTGTTTTGCTCGACCCGCCTTGGGACTTGCCAAGTCTTGGTAATTCTAGGCGAGTATTGTAACACTGATACATACATATATGTATGTATGCATGCGTGTGTACATATTTTATTTTATATTTTATATGTATACAATGTATATGTATGTATACATATTTTATTTTGTGATATACGATTATATATTTTCTATGGCTGAATGCAGCTGTACTGAACTTGGGGAAAAGAAAACCGGCAAACTGCCAAACCCAAATTGGTAAGTTTGGTGGAAAAGCACTAGACACTCCCATTGTGTACTTTGGTGTGCTTGCTTCACCTATTTTAGTTTGGTAAGTTTGATGGAAAGGCACTAGACACTCCCACTGTGTACTTCGGTGCACTTGCTTCACCTATTTTAGTTTCTGGTGGGGTTTAGTATTTGCTACTAACACTAAAATCTGCCCATTATTTGGAATCTTGGCTAGATGTGATTCTGTTCGCATCCTGTTTAGGTTAAAATTTATCAATCTAAATAATATTCTGTGTGATGAAACCATTTATCAGTAAAGGAAAAGATATTATTCTCTTGCCTAAACATATCTCACTGACTGTACAGCAACCGATTGAAGCTTAGTGGATAGGAAAATGAAACCAATTAGTCCCAAGGATCTGCAACACTCAGAAGCAGAATGCCATGCTGCAGGTGTAGTGTTAGCCAAATTTAAACTGTTTGATTTTTTAGCTGGTCGTTTCTGAGTTACAAAATGTCTATCCTTCTGGACACAAATTACAAATGTGATGGCACTGTAATTTCTGGGTTAAATAAGTTTATGGTTTTCAAAACGAACTATAGAATTGACAATATAATTTAATGGATGTGTGGCTATAGTTGCAACAATTTTAAGCATTATACATTGTCATTAAAATTCAAAAGTGACTTAAATAGCTAATTCTTTTATTCTTAGTGATCCGATTGGTCCAGATAAAACTGTTGCAATTCAATCAAATTAAATCACAGTACCAGGTAGCTTGTTTTATGCTCACAGCTGAATAATATTAGTGCAGTCTGTATGTTTGAATTTTGCAGCTCAAATGTAGTTTTCTATTCCTTTCCTTTTGACTACATTTAAATCTTAGAACCAAAATTGTTCCTTTTTCTCTCTTTCCCTTATTGTCCTCTCTTTCCATATGTACACTTATAATTGTATTTGCATGTCTGTTTCCTTCTCATTGGATGTAATAACTTGAAATCTTAAAAACTCAAAAAACTACCAAAATTCCTAAAACAAATAAAATAAAAATCCTAAAACCACTAGAATCCTTAAAAATCTAAAACTTCAACAAATCCAGAAAATCTTAGAACTTCAAAAAAGTCTATAAAAACCTAAACATCGGAAAAATCTTAAAACCCTAGAAACCTTAAAATTCCAAAAATCTTGTGAAATCCAAAAACCCTAAAAATACTAAAATCCTACAAGGCCTGAAAACCCCTAAAAACCCAATAAATTCTTAATATGCTTTTACTGAAAAATCCTAAAGCCCTCCCCCAAAAAACTAAAAAATTAAAATAATAAAAATCCTAAAAAAGCCAATAACCCCACAAAACCCTAAAACATCTATATTTTGAGGGGAATCTCTCCAAGAAATAATTATCTGAAACCGTCCCTCCTAGACTTATATACAATTATAAGTGTTGAGAAGTCAAAAGTTACATTGGAATCTTTGCCATGGAAGGCAACCACAGTAACATGGACGCCATCATGGTTGACTGCAAGAGATGCTTTCCCTTTGCTAGGGTTCCTAGTTTCGTTTTTGTGCATTTTGGCTGATGTTTAATATCATATGTTTGAAATAATATGCTTTCAGTAAAAACTGGAGTTCACAGCAAGAGTTTACAGTTTACTTTTGGGAATTTCCTGTTTGTTTTCTGTTTAATTATCAAAGGCTTATCCATATTATGCAATGGCATTATAATCTTGATAGTTTTCTTTGTTACTCTTGTACATGTCTTTTTCTTTTCTGCCTTCTTTTCTTCTGGTATTAGCATTAAAAACTTTTCATTTTCATTTTATTATTTTCATTCATATAAATATCCACTTAGGTAATGGCACTGATGATATATGGGAATTATACTATCAGCATTAAGGAAGGAATTATACTCACCTTAACTGACTATTCTACATATAAGAAAAAACTAGTAAAATTTTCCATTGTAATAAATTGGCAAGCAAAGGAGTATATAGACACCTCTATTCAGGAGAACAAAACAGGTTTCTTGGTTTATTGTTAATGGAATTAAAAGTAACTAATGTGTTATATTTAAATTAAAGCTTTAATGATGGAGCACATCCCTTGTATACATACTAGAGTTGTAGTGTCCCCTTATTAGAGACGTAAAATGCACAAGTTAGGGTCAAGAATTTGAATTTACCCACACTTAATTTTGCACATGTGATTTGCCTTGAGGGCCTGCACACATCATGCATTACCAACAAATACACATAGTTCCTTAATCCAAATCAAATTAGACAATTCCAGATTGAACATTTTAAGGATAAGGTAAATGGATTATCACCTAGTGCATAAAACACATCATAATCTGATATGACTTATTACTCTTGATCGGAATAGATCTTTTCCTTTTCCTCTTTCCTAACATCAACCGGCAGATGGAAGAATTACTGTGCCAAGGGTGCATGAACGGTCTCCAAGTGGACTCCCTCAAGGTTTCCTACTCGTCTTGGGACCATCCATCAATTGACTGAATTACCTGCCTTTCCATTGACAAACTTCCTATCCTCAGTGGGTATTAGCAAAAGGGATTTTGGCCCGAAATCTATTCTTATAGTAAAAGCCATAATAGCTTAACGAGGTACAATAATTGCTATAAGCAACATTATTGTGACATTGATAAATAATATCCATTAATCTTCAGATGTGGAATTAGTCATTCATTTGTGCTGAATAGGAAAAACTCAATATACTGACATATTTATTTATTAATTGCAAATGCGTCATTTAATATGCATTAACTTATCATACTGTACTTGATCGAATTCACAATTTATCCCAAATTAGAGCATTATAAGCATTCACTGATATTGAATCAGATATGTGGTTAGTTATCATACAGTAACCCACTGTTCAAGTAATTCATATTAATTCCATAATCCTTAATGCTAAACCAGTTGGTGAGGATACTTACCTCTGAATCGATGCACTAACTGGATTTTCTCAAGATATAATTTCCTGTAACCCGATCTGTCTTTTCTCTCCACGCGATCTGGTCCTTCACACTTAGGAGATCAAGCATAATACAGGAATAATACATATAATTGTGTATAATAGTAAGATATATCATACTTTAGATTAATAAACATAAATAATAGAGTATGTACAACTTTATTCCCATCGAACTGCTATCTATTCCTTATTACTGATGGTTCGATAAGATATACCCCATTTGTTGTTATCTTTGGTGATTAGCTTTTCAAAGAATATCCTTTAAACATGATTTTGTCCAGAATATATTCCTCTTCTATTCGATATTTCTCATATCTCTTTCTCAAATCTGCACACACCTCTTTCAGGTCTGCCCATCAATATCTCTCTAGAATCTGCATATCGTATCTTTAGATCTGCCTATCAGGTGTATATCATTTTTCTCCTTTTTCTATACCATCTCTTTCTATTGTCTTTTTATACTCTAAGCTTTAAGAGGAAGAGATGTATCTCTTGGGATTGAGATGTCCATCTGAAAGGTTATGCCTTTTAGTTAATATTAATTATTACTTATTGAAATATTAACCACTGCTTCTCTAATCGCTACGTTTAGCTATTGCTATTTCCTTGAATTAATTGTTTTCCTTTATTAATCAACGCTTCCTCCTCTATTATCATGATTGCTGCTTAATTACTGTCTTTCAGAAATTTCGTAGATCATCGAGATCCTTGGATGGATATGATATATAGTGTTACGCCACCTAGCAATGCTCCAGCGGCTCTAATTTATACATTTGGTATCCCTTAAAGAGACCCGATAAAGATATCTTCGTCAGAACTACCTTCGACTCATTGATGCGGCAGATAGTGAGAATGAAGGTGGTGGATGTATGTGAATAAGCCGATAGTTAGATATAGTCGATCACCTTAAATGGTTAGCATAGATTAATGGTATCAGGTTCAATAACGTCCCTTACTCATAACTTGTAGAAATCTCCTTATTGACACATCTTGGCATTGAAATCTTCACAGGAATGTTACTTGGTTTAATGTCTTTGTACACTATACTCACTCGTGCACCTTGGTGGAGATATGGGAGTCCCTTTATAATCTTGAGTCTTGTTGGCCTGTAAATGATCATCCGGCTTTATTCGATGGCCACATGTGATAGCTTGAAATACTATCGGATCCTCTTGTAATTAACTTGGTTCACATTACCCAGACTATTGGCAGTGCAGATCGTTGTTATTCCCTTTCATAGAATGCCATCGCTAAAGTGACATCCAAAAATATTAAGCTTTTTTAAGTCAAATCGGTTTTGATGAATTATCCACCCAATATGAATTTTAGTGAATGCAACTGTAGATAGCTTCAGTATGTCAATGTATCTCTTATTTATGTTTCTTATTTTAATATTATTTTATTGTATGCTTTCTTATGATTTGTATATTGTATTTTGGAAAAATATATTTTGTATTTTGTTTATTTTACTTTTTAGTATTTCCATATTTCATATTTGAGGTGTTTCCAGTTCGGGGGACGACAAGAGTTCATAACCTGAGAGGGTAGTACAAATCCTTAAAGCTTAAATTCTCTCAATAGATTAAACATCTAGAGACAACAAACCATGTATCCTACTGTTAAACTTGTTAGCTCTCAAAAACGCAGGCTGAATGCCTCAAGGGATTGCCAAACTCTTGATACGCTTTAGGGTAACAGACAAGGTCAAAATAATTCAACCTTCTACTCTTTAGGTGTTGCAACCTAGGCGGGTGTAACTCTCTTGAACAATGCAAGCTTAAATTATGATTATTCTCTTTCAGCAATTTGTCCACAATGGCAATGGGAAGTGAACAAATGAAATCCAACTTGAAAACGATAAAAATATTCTGATCTGAATCCTAAAATGAATGCTTGACTAATAGATGCAAAGAAAACTGAATAAGTTCAAATAATGAAGTGCAGAGACTAGTGCCTTGTTGGGTATGCGGAGTCAAATGAGATCAAGATGAGCAACACTCTCTGGAGAAAATTCAAGTTATTTGGCATAGATTATGCTTACAACTGGTATAAACATGCAAGAATATGATTACTAAGTTCTACTTGAACAATCCAATTGAACCTCTCT
>VDFB02019044.1:0-14123 GCA_007258455.2 Sequoia sempervirens | reverse complement strand
TTCTATTTCGGGCAGTGAACCTGTTGGTCTTAGCACAGTTGACTTTCCGCTTCAGTTGACTCAATTGGCATATTCAGACTCTGGCCTCGGGATGCAGTTTGAGGTGATAAGTTGAATTATTTTAAAGAAGTCATGTTTTAATGTTATAATTTAACATTGAACCCCTTGGCCTAGCAACTTCACTTTAAGTTGTTTTAAAAAGGTGTTCTTTATGGTGGGCGCCTCATTTAAAGAATTAATTAAAGATTTATTCCAAGCATAAGTTGGACGCCAACTTCAAGGAAGGAATAAATTAATAATTAAAAAGTCAAAATTGCAGCTTGAAGAAAAGGACGCCATTTGCTGAAGGATTAGGGTTTGACTCTTAAAAGAAGGTTAGGGTTTCGAGAAGGTCAACGGAAAGTTATAAAAGGAAGCCTTGGGTTCTCATTTGATCATCTTTGGTCTACAGTATTGTTACTCTGCCGGAATGGTATTGGATCGCTTCGAGGAATGAAGGCCTCCTAGCTCGGGCATTGGTTCTTGCTTGCAACACAGCAACTAGTGAGAAGATAGTGTAATTTGTGAGTTTTGCATTGGGTTTTGAGCATTGTATTCAGCTTGTGTCTTGTTAGTTCAGTTTTGCATATTAGAGGTTTTCCAGATATTGCATTTTAGCTTCAGCAGATTGTTGTTTTAATTCGTAACTCAAAAAATACAAAAGGTGTCTTTCTGGGTATCGTTTGTATCTCTCTGTTTGGTAGGGGCGACCCTTTGTCCCAAGTTATAGAATTTTTAGAGAAGTCTGCAATTTTTAAAGTAAAATCGCCCCTCTTGCTGAGCCGTACTATTCAGATCTGCATTGGGATTCGTGCATTAAATAAATAGAGTCTTTCGAGTGAGTTTCAGTGTTCTAAGTTGGTCGCCATCATATTAGAATCTTATTGCATTTCGTTTGGTGTAATTTGAGTAAGTCTGGAGAGAGTTGTGATTGAATCTGTGAGATACAGGGCTGCTGTTCATGCACGTGAAGATCCGGACTGTCAAAAATCAGTTTATCAAGTTGGCCTTAATATTGCAGTTTCAGATTTAATCTTCCTTATTCATTGAACGGAATTCTATAATTATTGTTGCAGCTCTATTTACTTCTCGATTGGTATTGATAGCAAAGCATTGTCTAACATATTGTAAGCTGGCAGTAGTACTGACAGCAGTTTATAATCTTGCTCTATCAATTTGTAATGCTCAACTCTACTTTCAGTATTTGCTATTGTATTCACTTTATCTCTGCCCTATGGTAGCTACTTTCCCATTCCGGGTCAGAAAGCACATTCTGGGTGTTGAGTACTTTCAGCATTACAGTTATTTCTTTCAAGCATTGTACTTGTAATATTCCGCCATATGGTCGCCTCAACTCCATACTGGATTGGGTAGCACATACTTGGTGTCGAGTTCCCTTTCAGTACTTAGTGTAGAAAACCCTTTGACCATATGCTCGCCATCATCGGCGCCATTCTTGGTTAGAGTTCTTGCATAAGCATTTTGATTAAGATCCTCTGACCAATGTTCACACCTTGCCCACATCGGGATCCTGGTGTACATTCTGGTTAGAGTTGCTTCAGCATCGTTTGGGTTTAGCTGCTAACCTTAACGGGTGCATTGGTTTGTAATTTGCAATTTGAAAAAACAAAAAAGTTTGGCTTGGAATATTTCAGAGCCTCAAATCAACTCTATAGGTGGCGGCTAGGTCTGATAAAGCAAGCAGCAGCATTAAAAGTTGGGGAAAATCATTCTCTTGGTTGCAACGTCCTCAACTGGGGTTTCAGAGGCATCATTTCATTTCCAGGTTTCAAAATCAGACTTGTTTATGCATTTCAATTTGTGTAAATACACTCTCATCATTTGCATATTAGAATGCATATGAAATAAAGCTCTTGCATTTGATTTCCAAATTGGATCATTGTAAAAAATTCATTGCTGTAATAGTTTGTTTTCAAGCATTTTCTTCAATTTCTTATTTGCATCACAAAATACCAAAAAAGCAAAAAATCCAAAAAAAACAAACAAAAACATCAAGATCAAAAATTTTCACTAGGACAGTAGAGAATCAGAGTTTAAGCCACCAGGGCTTACAACAGTGGTATCAAAGCAGTTGCTTGCCAGCTTGTGGGGAAACTGCATTACATGAACAGGAACAATTATTTTTATACTAGGGGTACAAGCCATTGGAGACCACTAGTTGTTCCAGAAGGGTATACAATATCTGGGATATTAGGCATTCACGGGTCTAGTTTAGGGAGTAACAGAGCAAGATCAAGTAGTAGCTGCAGTGTTTCAGGTGCTATGGGTGACAGGAGAGGGGCGAGTCCTCCAAGAAATGGAGGGAATAATGAAGAAATAGAGGCCAGAGATCTTCTAAGGGGTCTTCATGCATATAGAAGTTGGTATGAGGGTTCGTTCCAGGTGATGAAGATTGTGCGACTTGATCTGGAGGTGTTTTTGTGGTATTCTGGACATCCTTTGAGGTTCCTTTGACTGGTCGTGACATTTTGCCTTCCCAAATGTCGACTTTCAGTCTGTGGCCTCCCTTCTCATACATGCGTTGGAATTTCCAGGTTGGGAATAAGCCTTGTGTTTGCTGTGTATACAAATTTCAGTTCTGAACATGTCCATTTCTGTTAATGCGAATCTGCAAGGGTTTTCTGAGAATATTTTTGTGTAAGTCTGCATTGTGAGTCTTAAAAGTGCCTTGAGCAGTGTTGGGAAATACTCCTTTATGTGTAACAGTTATCGTTCATGTATCACAACCTTCAATGCACCCAATAAAAGCTTATGTTCTTTGTAAACACTTTGGATAATTGTAAAAGAGCTGCTGTTGGATGCTGAGTCTATATAACGAGTAAATGGTTCTGCATTTAATCTCACAAAGTCGATTTGAGGGTCTGAAACTGATTTCTAAAGTGTACATTGCTTGGAAGTCCATTATTACCAATGCTGGTGCACCTTATTTGCCAAGAATGTTCTTGTGAGGATTGCTGTTCACTTTGTGTAACGAGTATCTGTAGACCTTAATCTTTGAGTCAACTTCTAAGTTTTAATAATCTGCTATAAATTTCTGAGCACTGTATGTTGCTAAATCTGTTTGATTTGAAGTCAAAATTGCTATTAAAATCTTACAGTGATTGTTCGTGCATATCATAGCTGCAATTCATGCTGAGTGTGAATGCTTATATTTATTACTGAGCTGCCAAAATTTATATCAGTCCTTAATGCTGAACTGGTAGATATGAGGCCTGTGTGCATCTTCTGGACATTATTGTATTCTATGCTTGTTATGGAATAACACATCTATCAAACTGAGATAAATGCCAAAACCTCAAGCAACATTCAAAAAATCAAAACATAGTCACTTTGTAAGGAAAGTGTTTGACAAAATATCAACTTAAGAATGAAAAATTATCGTCAGATCTACTAAGGATTATCTTAGTGGTATTAGAGCTAGCTTCCTGCCAACCTGTTTGGGTTTGAGACTCAGGAAATTTCAGCTTTCTAACGTTGATTTAGATGGACAGTCTTGTCACTCTTAAGAGAAAATCAACATGTGATAATAAGTACCCTTCAAAAACTCCTACAAAAGGAAGAGGATGAGCAAGTGTTAATGAAATTAGAAGCCAATAAAATTGTTGTTGAGTACTAGGGACTACCAAAGGATTTCAAATATCAGGTTTCCTTTGATGAGTTTTTGGGAATAGTTGAGGAAGGAAATCCAAGTAAGACAAAACTATATAACTATATCAGGAAATTGAAAAAGGAAGAAATTTTTGAGTTTGGTTTGTCTACTAACAACAATGCAATATCAGTTCTTGAGCCTAGTATTTGTGATGTCCCCGCTCTAGTCAGTTCTCGGGAACAGTGTGTTAGCCCTTTCTTGGACCCTTGTGGGCTAGCCGGTTTGGTTAGAGGGTCAGTGGCACTTTTTGGAGAGCTTGGTCGTTCTCGTTTTCAGAGTTCAGGGATTGGCTCACTGCAGGCCTTGGCAGTTCAGGAGTTGTTAGCATCTGACGGCACAGGATTCTATGAAGATTTGTGGAAGTTATGCTTATTTGAGTGATTTAAGTTATTAATTAACTTAATGCCTTTTTATAAAGTCAAATTGACTTTATACATTTTATCACTTAAAATATTCTAAAAAGGTGATTTAATATTTTAATCACTTAAAATATTAAAGGGGGCCCAAATATTAAGTCATGACTATTGAAAAGGACTTAATAATATTTTAAAAGATTTAAATGATGGCAAAAGGGCGTATCTTCTTGGAAATGCGTGCCTTTTTGATATAAGGCTTTTTGGGCAATGAGAAACTCATTATTGAATATTTCGACTTTGCCTTGGACATTTTCCCGTGCTTTCACCTGTGATCAGGGTTTGAGCAATCTTCCATTGGAGAACGAAATCTCTTCAGTGTTGAGCACTTTTGAGACTGTGAGAGATTAGTCAAATTTGTGCATTTTGTGAGAGCTTCATACAGAGGTTCTACTGAGCTTGATTTGTGTTTCCTATTGAATTCCTTTATCAGTTTCAGAGGGTTTTGAGAGATGGCACCTTCATTTCACTTGGCAGACACTTTACTTAATGGCCGTACCTTCTGAGTGGGAATTCTGGTTGTTTGCATTGAAGTGCGTGGCTCTTGTGCAAGGGCATTTGGACTTCCTAAGAGAAACACCTTTTCTGAGGGTTTCTCTTCATCTCCTTTTGCGTCTGGCTTGTACTCATCATCTGCCACAGTTTTCAGGCTGGACTTTGCATTCTGTAGTTTCCTACACCAGATTTTGTCAGTTTTTCACCATCTTGGCTGGTGAACCGGACTACTTTCTTAAATAAATAATTTGGAAGCTTTCGGGTATGTTTATGAGTTCCGAATCCATTGTTGAGCTTATTTATTATCTTTTGTAATTTCAATTCGCATAAATTAGCTCAGATTTACATTTTAGAAGCATTTATGCTGTGCGCCCCTTCTCTTCTATCTATAAACTTTCTCTAAAAAACTAAAATAACACATTAAGACTTAAGAAAATACTGGGGTTTGAGGTTTGAGCCAGCAGGGCTCATCACAGTGGTACCAGAGCTCTGATCCTGCCAGCCTGCAGGGTTAGCCGTCTTTATGCGGCCTCATCAGAATAGGTTTGACAGGTACTACTCACGCAAGGGTCCTGGTTTGCAGAGAAACACTTTTGAACCTTTTTCAGCATTTCCCTTTGACGAACAGGAAGAAGAATTGGACTTTGATAACATGGCTGATAGGGAAGCTGAGGGTTCTCACAGGAATCCTCTCAATGAAGAGGACAGAGAAGCTAGAGATGTGCTCAGAGGCATGGTTGCAGGCCAAGAACAGGTGGCGAACATTCTCCAGCAACTCAGCACAAATGTTCAAAATTTGACAATTCATAGAGCGTAGAATATGGATCGAGATCAGGAAAGTAGTATTCATAGAGAACCTCAGAGAATTATTGCTCCAGCTCGCACCTTTGAGAGAGCTACTTGTCCTATTTTTACTAGAAACGATGTTGATGAAGAGGATGAGGTTGAATAGGGTGGAGAGATAAACTTTGCAGATAACATCATGGTTAGGCATGATGAATGGGATGCATTGCCACCGAGAGTTAAGGAGCACCTTAACTTCGATAGATTCATGAGCCAGAAGAGAGAACACACCAGAAGCAGGAATGACAGGAGGCCTAGCTACAAGCAGAATGATCTTAGACAGGCTACCAATAAGCTTACCTTGGCGAACTTTGATGGCAGTGGTAGAGTTACAGCACGTGCCTGGGTCAGTAAGCTGGACACATTCTTGACATTACGTCCCATGCCTGAGGAGGATGCCATTCGATTTGCAGCACTTCACCTTGATGGCGTGGCTCATGACTGGTGGATTCATGGCATGGCTACTCTTCACCATGACCGGATTACCTCATACCAGGAGTTCACTGATAGATTGGTAGAGAGGTTTGACAAATGTGATTCAGAACTATTCTTCAGAGATCTGGCACAATTGAAATAGTTGGGTAGCTTGGAATTGTACATTGGAGAGTTCCAAAGACTATTCGTGATGGTGACAGGAATCTCAGAGAGAAGGTTGATCATATTGTTCATTGAGGGTCTTTTCGAGCCCATGAAAGGTTGGATAAAAGCTTTTGATCCACCTACTTTACAGGAGGCCATGAGGAAAGCTCGCAATATGGAGCTTACTACACCTCGTAAGCAATTTGGCTCGAAACCTTCTACCTCATACACGGATAATAAATCAGATCCAAAAAAAGCTGATAATGCTGATCAAAAGAAGAAATATGCAGCACCATTGAATTGTGAAACTATGAATGATCTTCGTAGAAGGAAACTCTGTTTTTATTGCAAGGGTCCGTATGACTTTAATCATGACTGCCCCCTCAAACCTAAAGGGCAAAACAGGCACATGGAGTGGTTTTATGAGGGAGAAGCGTTGACTGATTTTTCTGATCAGCAAGCTCCAATCTATGATACAGATGGAGAAGAATCAGAAAATGAGGCAGAAATTGTAGTGGAAACTGAGTTACAGGAGGCTCATATGTCCAGCATGCAGAGAGAGGGATCTTTCAGACTCTGTGGGATCCTAGCTGGTCAAAGGGTCATATCTCTTCTAAATACAGGTGCAACCCACAACTTTATTGATTCACGGTTAGTGGAGAAACGGGGAATTCAAACTCAGTAGTTTGAAGGCATTCGTGCGAAGGTTGCAGATGGATACACTCTCAATTGCGAGAGGATGATACCAGACTTGCCCATGAAACTCAATAACTTTGAGTTTAAGGCAGATTACTATGTTGTGAACATGGGAGGAACAGATATAGTTCTCGGCATGAAGTGGCTTCATGCGATAGGAGAGTTCACACTTAATTTGCATGGCATGGAGATGAAATTCAGAGTTGATGGCACAAATCATGTTCTTAAAGCCATCAAGGACGGCAATGTGAAAGAAATTTCACTTCGAAGAATGGAACGTTTGATTCGACACGACATGGTAGATTGGGCTGCTGAGTGCAAATTAATGCCTTCACAGTTGGAGCAGCAAGCTTCTTCATACCATCCAGATGTACAGGAACTCCGAATCAAACATGCAAAGGTTTTCAGTGCTATTCCACCAGGTAGACCTCCTGATAGAGGTATTGAGCATATCATAGAGCTAGATGAGGGCACGAAACCGATCATGATCACTTCTTACCGGCACCCCAAACGTTTAAAAGATGAAATTGAGAAAACTATCAAGGAACTTTTAGCTATGGGGCACATTAGGTCGAGTAAGTCACCCTTTGCTTCATCAGTTGTTTTGGTGAAGAAAAAGGATGGTACACTTAGGATGTGTATTGACTACAGGATGCTCAACAGGAAGACTATAAAGAACAGGTATCCTATTCCACGGATAGATGAGTTGATAGACGAGCTTCATGGAGCTTGCTATTTCTCAAAGATTGATTTGAGGACAAGTTACCATCAGATCAGAGTCCGAGAGGAGGATATTGAGAAAACCGCATTCAGATGTCACTGTGGACACTATGATTTCTTGGTTATGCCATTCGGTTTAACCAATGCTCCAGCTACATTTCAGTCTACTATGAATAGGGTTTTCCATCCTCACTTGAGGAAATTTGTATTGGTGTTCTTCGACGACATCCTGGTTTACAGCAAATCATGGGAGGAACACATGGTCCACCTGGATGAGGTATTGAGTATACTTGACAGGGAGTCCTTGTACGCCAAGGAGTCCAAGTGTGCTTTAGGCATGGCAGAGCTTTTATATCTGGGTCACATCATCAGCGGTGCAGGGGTCAGCATGGATCCAGAGAAAGTTCGAGCTATCATCGATTGGCCTACACCTAAGACATTGACATAGCTCAGGGGGTTTGTAGGGTTATGTGCCTTCTATCGCCGGTTCATTAGTGGATTCTCTCGACATGCTGCGCCACTAACTGATTTGACTAAGAAGGGAGCCTTTGTGTGGACACCTCTCGCACAGGCGTGCTTTGAGAAGTTCAAACTTCTTATGACTACATGTCCAGTCTTGGCTTTGCCGGATTTCACCAGACCATTTGAGCTACATTGCGATGCCAGTGGTGAGGGTATTGGTGCAGTCATCATGCAGGATCGACACCCTATAGCTTTCGAGAGCAGGAAGCTAAGAGGTCCTGAACGGAGCTATAGTATCTACGATAAGGAAATGTTGGCCATCATGCATGCCATGGCCAAATTCAGGCAATACTTGGTTGGTAGTAAATTCAGTGTTAAAACCGATCATAAGAGTCTGAAACATTTTCTTGGGCAGCGAGATTTGAACGAAAGGCAACCGAAATGGGTCAACAAACTTCAGTCCTATGATTTTGACATCTCCTATGTCAAGGGCACTCAGAATGTGGTTGCTGATGCATTATCTCACCATCCTCACTTGAGCTCCATTACACTGATTGCAGAGGACTGGAGACATATGATACTAGCAGAGTATGCTAAGAACCCGTGGGCTTCTAGCATAGTGGATGGGACAGTACAGGATGACAGATACTCATTTGTAGATGATCTTATCATTTACAAAGGGAGGATATTTCTAGTCCCAGGTTCTGAGATGAGGGACAGAGTATTGAGATCATTCCATGATTCACCTATGGCAAGACATCCCGGTTACTTTAAGACCTACAGGCAGGTACGGGAGAGATTCTCTTGGAAGGGTCTCAAGTCTTTTATTCTTCAGTATGTCAGGGAATGTCTTGTTTGTCAGTAGAACAAGCAAGAACATACATACCCTGCAGGTTTACTCCAGCCGCTTCCTATTCCTGAGAGGAAGTGGGAATGCTTGTCGATGGACTTCATTACAGGCTTGCCGAAAGCTCAAGGGAAGGACAACATTTTTGTGGTAGTAGATCGGTAGACGAAGTATGCACATTTCTTCTCAATCACTACTACACACACGGCTATTCAGGTGGCGGACTTGTTTTTCCGAGAGGTATTTAGGTTGCACGGTTTGCCTCAGAGCATAGTCAGTGACAGGGACAATAGGTTTATGAGTAACTCTCGCGGAGTTATTCAAACTTATGGACATAACTCACCCAAGTACCAAATTTCACCACCCCTTTACGACGCGCGCGAATCGGTGATAGCCGCAACAAATGGTGGAAGGATACCGGCAACGCCAGGTGCCAAAGTGGCGGGAGCGTACCTTTGTGAGTATTGCTACCACTCATCATGAGCATTCGGGATGACACTCCATCGAAATATATGATATGATGTTCGAAGCTTTGATTTATTGCCGAAAGTGACGAGTAACACCCAAAGGTCGGGGTATCTGGCCAAGTGTGAAAACCAGACATATGAGAGTACCTGCAGTAATATCTCGTAAAGCTCCAAATTAGCAAAAGCAATATGCCGCATCGTGAGGCGCAGTGCGGGTTTACCTCCTTTCGATCAGCGATTTGCGTGTATTGATGCTTCAACCTTTATAGGCAGTCCAACTTCAGAAGAAGTGGCCGAGAAAACTTAAGCCAATGCATACTATGGACCCTTTAGAGTTGCTAGACGTGGTTTCTGTGAAGTGGCTTATGAGTTGATCTTCCTGCGGACGCAGGTTCACAACGTACCCGCATGTGTCGCTACCAAAAGCGGCATTGTACAACAAGTGACTCTTCATTGGATTTACACCCTGGATGATGAGGGGAAATTGATTTTGGGATACCCCGAGGCCATTCTGATTCCAGAGCCGCCATTCTGGAGGGCGGGTTATCAGGGAATACTTGGTAAAGTGGAAAGATCTACCGGCAGAGGATGCTACTTGGGAGAGTGACAGTATTCTTCAGCATCCGGCTTTGAGTTTGCTTGTGGACAAGCAAATTTGGGGAGGGCGGACTGTGATGTCCCCGCTCTAGTCAGTTCTCGGGAATAGTGTGTTAGCCCTTTCTTGGACCCTTGTGGGCTAGCTGGTTTGGTTAGAGGGTCAGTGGTACTTTCTGGAGAGCTTGGTCGTTCTCGTTTTCAGAGTTCTGGGATTAGCTCACTGCAGGCCTTGGCAGTTCAGGAGTTGATAGCTTCTGACGGCATTGGATTCTATGAAGATTTGTGGAAGTTATGTGCTTATTTGAGGATTTAAGTTATTAATTAATCTGGCCACTTTTATAAAGTCAAATTGGACTTTATACATTTTATATCAATTTATTCTAAAAGGTGATTAAATATTTTAACAATTTCTAAAAATATATAGCCCCAAACATGTCACAATTGAAAAGGGATCTCTAATAATATTTTAAAAGATTTAAATGATGGCAAAAAGGGCTTTTATCTTCTTGGAAACAAGCAAGTGCCTTTTGATATAGTGCTTTTTTGGGGCAAATTATGTCCCATTATTGAATATTTCACTTGCCTCCTACATTTTCTCCGCGGCTTTCACCCGGATCGGTTTGAGCAATCTTCCATTGGAGAACGAAATCTCTTTAGTGTTGAGCACTTTTGAGACTGTGAGAGATTAGTCGAATTTGTGCATTTTGTGAGAGCTTCATACAGAGGTTCTACTGAGCTTGATTTGTGTTTCCTATTGAATTCCTTTATCAGTTTCAGAGGGTTTTGAGAGATGGCGCCTTCATTTCACTTGGCAGACACTTTACTTCATGGACGTACCTTCTGAGTGGGAATTCTGGTTGTTTGCATTGAAGTGCGTGGCTCTTGTGCAAGGGCGTTTGGACTTCCTAAGAGAAATGCTTTCTTTTCTGAGGGTTTCTCTTCATCTCCTTTGGCGTCTGGCTCGTACTCATCATCTGCCACAATTTTCAGGCTGGACTTTGCATTCTGTAGTTTCCTACACCAGATTTTGTCAGTTTTTCACCATCTTGGCTGGTGAATCGGACTACTTTCTTAAATAAATAATCTGGAAGCTTTCGGGTATGTTTATGAGTTCTGAATCCATTGTTGAGCTTATTTATTATCTTCTGTAATTTCAATTCGCTTAAATTAGCTCAGATTTACATTTTATAAGCATTTATGTTGTGCGCCCCTTCTCTTTTGTCTATAAACTTTCTCTAAAAAACTAAAATAACACATTAAGACTTAAGAAAATACTGGGGTTTGAGGTTTGAGCCAGCAGGGCTCATCACAGTATTCGTGAGGAAGGAAAGGAATTAATCACATTGCAGACAAGCACACCAGTTGTAGTGGGGAACCAGGAAATGTGTGATGAATGGCTAATGAGGGCGAAGGAAGCGAAGTTGATATCTACTCACACAAAACAACAATTACAAAGAGTTAAAGGAAAGGTTGCTCACATGGACTATTCCTATGACATCTCAACTTTTGGAAGGAATATTCTGAGTCAAGAAAGTTATGAGGTGGAGTACCTAAATGTTCCAAATGAAAGGTATGGAAATGACAAAATTATTGAGGTTGCTAATAGTATTTTAAAAAAAGAACGGGATGAAGTTGAGTATGTTGAAGTTTCCAAATCAGCATATAGTGAAGAGTTTTTACATCACTCCAGTGAGCATAGTTTAGATGTTGGGAAAGAATCCCCAATGTTCAATGTATATCAGTTTGATTTCCAAACAGCACTTATGGAGAAAAATGTCCATGTTAGCTTCAACACTTTTGATTCAGATGGTGATTTGTTTAAGGAAGCAACAATGCATGGGAAACACAATGAGCATACTTGTTCTGATCCAAACCATCAACTCATAAGTTTATGGGATCTAGGTATTTCAACACTAAAACATGGTGGAGAGAAAGCGTGTGATGATCTCTCTTTCGAACACAATGTTTTCCTTACCACAAAACCTAGAATATGCAAAGAAATCAGAGATGATATTGGGTACACTCTTGGTGGATCAGCCACTAGTATTATACCTACACATGTAGAGGGAACTGTAAGTGATTCCGTTTGGGTTGAACATACATTATCCACAATGGAGGAACATTTTTCAAGATTATATGAGGCATTATGCCTTAGAGAGTTGAGTGTAGAGACTATGAGATCGCCTAACAAGGCAAACCTACAATTTGATAATGTTTGGTTTGTTATGGACACAACGTCATGGAGTTGGATGGGAGCAAAGATCATATCAGCTAAGGACGTGAAGGTATGGATCAGTTTTGTGACAGCTATGGCAGCTAGAAGGGCACATAAGTCTCAGTTGGGCACACCTCTTAGACCAACACGCATGGAGGAGCAACCTATCCATGAAGAAGATACAAGACAAGGAAGACACCTCAGAAAGCTATGATCACAGTTTTGATCTTCTTAGTATGGACTAGCACGAATGGCACCCGGTTTTGTGGATACTTGATGGGAGGTTTGTTGTTAAGAACAATCCTGAAAGTTCATATCATGCTCATGAGTTGGGTCATTGGTTTGATGAGACACCTCAGTTGGTGAGCCAATTGAAGGCTCAATTTAGATTTATGAGAGAAGGGATGGCATATATAACCCATAGGGCAGCAAGGGATGATATGGGCACACATAATCTCAACTCAGATATGAAGAAGTCCCTTTGCTCTTTTGTCTCCTTGGATAGACATCATGCTGTCCTAGTTTATAGACCTGAGTTCTTCAAGAAAAGGATTGATTTAATCATTATGGACAACAGTTCTCTGAGCTAGATGTTCCCGATGGAAGCAGACGAAATGAAACCGAGCAGCGACAAATATCGGCGTTCGGTTCGGCGGGAATTATTCGATGCCCCCTAACACCAAGAGGGGATACCGCTAGTTACAACAAGCGCACCAAAAGCCCGGACCTGCAGGTGAGGGATACCAAGTTAGTTACCGCTGTAACCAAAAGCCCTGGATCTGTAGTGAACCACACCCCTCTTAGTTAAGGGGGCATCCGTGATAGGTACCTCCACCGGCCCCGGACATCGCGACAAAACCATTTACTGCATCACACCTTCCTCGATAGGGCCTCGCGATCGTGATACCCATGTGCTTCATGTTCTGGAGAAGGGAAGTATGACAGCTCATGGGGGAAGTTTTCAGTATGGCACACACCTTGGGATGACAGCTTATGATGGCATCTATGAAGACATTTATAACACTACTGAAAGATGTGAGAAATCATGTAGTAGTAGTTTACTCATACAAGATTGTGTTTTTGAAGCTCAGCGTAGTGGTTTTGTTGAGGAAGTGAATGAAGATAATGTTGCTTCTTTGATGTACTCGGGAATGGAAAACATGAGTGGCTATGAAACATGCCAAGAAGATGATACTCTAGGGATTGAATTAGAAGGAAAAACATGAAATGTCTTTCAAGATGAGGCGTTTGAACCATATGGTTTCAAGAATCAGCTGAAGGTTAGTGAAGACATGATTGTGGCAGCCTTGGTTCATTATGACAATATTCATAGGAACATTGAAGGTCTACCTTGGGAAAGCAAGAGTAAGGAAAAGAAGGGAGAAGTGGCAATTGGATTCAATAGCACCCTCTTATGCAAAATCAAAGGAGCATTAGAGAAGATGAAATCAAACTACTTGCAATTACTCAATGATAGGGATCTTGCAATTCGAATCACCGAAGACAGGGAGAGAGAGGTGGATGAGCTTTATTTATAGCTGAACATGACCCGTTATAAATTTTATCAAGCAGAAAATCAAACTTCTATTTCAGTCACACTCAAGGAAGAAGTAAACTCCAGAGCATAGGGATAATGCAAATTATTGAAGGGATCAATGCTATTGGTAGGCAAGAATCAATGCACAATGTGTCCACCGTTTGTTATTCAAATGATATCAATGAAGAGCATAAGGACCAGCAAGGAAACAAATTCATGAATTTTGATGATGATAAATCAGCTTGCAGCAGTGAAATGGCTGTTATAATAGGCTTGACAGGCAGATTTCAGAATAATTTCAGTCATGGGGCAGCAGTATATAATGGTCTTCCAATGTTGGAAGAAGTTGGGCATGAGGAAATTATCAAGCAAGACAAAGAAAATAACGATTTTATGAGTTCAAACGATAATATGCTGAGTGGGTTTGATAAACATAAGGTGATGGATCTGCTCTATGCCAGTAATTCTGGTAAGAAGCATCTCTCTTGTCAACAATTCATTGCTATGCATGAAACTGTAAGTATGAATCCAATTCCCTCATTA
>VDFB02019042.1:0-14828 GCA_007258455.2 Sequoia sempervirens | reverse complement strand
GTGTAATCAAAGACCATATACCATCTTTCATAAAAAATAGTTCTTAATCTCTTAGTGGTGGCACCAATGAATAGGAAACCTCTTTGCATTGAGGGTAAGATTTTGATTTGTTTTAGGGTCAGTGAATAGAGAGCACAAATCACCTTTAGTAATTTTTAAATATTTTACTTGTTTATATGATAATTTGTTTGCATAATATGCCCTAGTTTTGTCTCCGCCTCCTATCTTGCCATCCGCTATTTGTTAAGGATTGCATCTTACATTTTAACATGTCTTTCAATGAATTTGCTAGAAGCATTCTTTTTGTGGTTGAAGCATTTGGATCACTCAACCTACTGATAAGATCCTCAAGTTGTTTTCTATTGTTCTCAATTTCACTCCTCAAATTTTCTTGAGTGCTAGGAGGGAATTGAGAGAATGGTGGGGGAGGTTGATTTTGTTGAGGATTTTGCTATTGAGGATTTACCTCCTCTTCTTTTTGAGGATTTGCAGGATTTCCTACAGATTTTTTAAAAAAAATCAAATCTAACCTAAAACAAACAAAATCAATTTCAAACTAACAAATTCAAAACAAATAGTAAACAATACTTACCTCTTGCATCTCTTCGTCGTCGTGGCACCATATTTGCAGACAAAATCCAACTGTTCTTGATGAAATTTGCAGAAGTCTTTCATCCTAGAATGTGAGCGCGAAATTGAAGGTTTTTGGCCACGGGTAGAGCTGAGAAACAATAAAAAGCAAATGATACACATTTCACTTTTTTCTTTTCTTTTAAAAGCACATAGCGCGCTCACATTATAACGCGAGTGCATTATGTGTTTCCCCATTTTTTTCCCATTTGGCCACAAAAGTGCAACCAACTTCATGCACCTGCCTTCAATGCTTCACATAAACCCATTTAACAGTTGTGCTTCATAGTTCCTACAGAATGACAAAATGGCATATACAATGGCAGATATACATACTTGTTGGCTAGCTACCATTCCTGTCAAATGTGTTGCTCTCGTTTAGCCTCCATTTCATCGCCCATGCTCCCCAACAAATTACAAAATGAAATTTGGAAAATGGCAATGTTTAGTTGCGTGGACATGGGAAAATTGTAGACAAAACACACCTATGTACATAGAAAAATGAAAACACATACTCTAGTTCGACTGCTTGCAACTCCATTTCCCTCCCCAACAAACTGCAAAATGAAAATGTAGAAAATGATAACGTTTAGGGTGTTTTGTCTATGGATTTTTTATTTCCCGCCGACTACACATCATTTTTCGGTGACGGACATGTGACGACACATGACTAACCATCTGTCATGTCTTTCCATTGATGTGTTTTGTCTACAATTTTCTTATATAATTAATAGAAGTATATAATTTTATTATATAAAAATATTGTAAAAAGTATATTCAATCATTTATATTATGTTAATTTAATTTAAACAATGGCTTTAAATATCTAATTTGAACTTTAGTGTACAATATAATTTAAAAAATCAAGTAAATTTTGATATTTCTATTAGGATTCAACCATGTAGTTTTCGAGTCAAACTCATTGGCCCATGTTTCATGAGTAGAGGTTCACAAGAACCCATCTCTCATGATAATGAATGGTCCACATAACACTCATTGCATCTAGGTGATGCTCATAGAGGTGAAGCACTAGGTTGTCTCAGGGGGTCACCCATCCCAGTACTGCCCCAGCTCAAGCGCGCTTAACCATAAAGATTTTCCCAAGGTTAAGCCCACTTAGCTTGCAACCCCATTTGCAAAACCTTCAACAAGTGTTGTGCCTTATGAACCATTCAATATAGAGCCCCTTTAGCTCATCAATTGATAAGTAGGAGGTATTTTCCATAGCGAGTCAAATTATGATATTTCTATCAAGATTCAACCATGCAATTTTCGAGTCAAACTCATTGACCCATGTTTCATGAGTAAATTTCGTATAAATTAATTTGTAAAATATATTATACTTATTAATTTTTTTATTTTTTTATTTAATAATATATAATATTATAATAAATATAAGATAATATAAAGAAAGAATAAATATACATTATATGTTTTTTATTTAATAAATATAATATAATAACTATAATGATTATATATGTTATTTTATAATATATAATATTAATGTTGTAATTTTAATATACTTATATAATATAGTCATTACATATTATAATAAAATATATTATATGTATTTTTTATTTAATAGATATAATGAGTCAATTTGTAGATAGTATAACAATTGGTATGTTGGGGAATAGAGGTGAATTTCTCTACAACATCAATGTATAGAATGGGGGACAAAGTTAAATCAAAATGTAATTCTCTTTTTGAAATTAATATGATGGGTGTTGGCCCTTACCAACTATTTACGGATCAAAAATAAAAAATCGCTATAATTATTATATATGTTATTTTATAATATATAATATTAATATTGTATTTTTTAATCTATATAATATATATAATATAATTATTAATAATATATAACTATAATATATACTATTAGTAACTAAAATAATATAATATAATACATTTTATAAGTATATATATTAAATAATTATAATAGATAATATAGTCAACAACATTTTGTTTCCATAGTCCATAATAGTTGTTTTGAAGATTTCTGAATGTAAAAATATGTACACAATTTATCCAGAAATCTTGAAGACAAATAATATAATATCAATTTATTATTTAATTCTAAATTAAATATATTAATTAATAAAATTCAATTTTTTTGAAATATTTTAATAACTTCACGGAAGTCTATGGGACGCAGGAACAGCACAAGACTGTCACTGGAGAGAAAAACCCTAAATAGTTCCGTACAAGAGTTTTCTGGGCCAATAGCAGTAGATGACTTCATTATTTTATTTATTATGAAAAGGTTTATAATGTCTAGGTCTTGGGAATCATGACTACCTCACGATAATATATTAATAAAAAAATTCAATCTCGAGAAATTTAAATGTCTTTTTTATTTTATTCCTGTGGAACAATTTGCAGATTGCTTTACAGTTTGAATGCTAGAAATTTCTTTGAAGTTGTCGGGTTTGATGGACTGTCAAGTCAAAGCTGCATTTGCTTATGATTTTTCTCTGTGAATTGCGTGGCCGTGTAGCGCACACCTTGGCTTCTCTACAACCTTCCAAAACAATAAATCCATTTCTTCATCTTTAAGTATTCTTTATTCTTTTGAATTATTAGTGCTCTTCTCCAACCAGACATATATATGTCATGTCAGCGTCGCAATCAAATCTAAACAATGTAGTCACGAGTATTTTAAATGATTATTTCATAGAAAAGAATATTTATATTTATAAAAGAAAAAACAAACTATTTAAGTGAATGAAAAATCGGTTAGTTAATTTTAAGGTAGCCAATATTAATTACTATATAGGTATTTATGACAGCGAGTTAAAAAATAGAAAAATTGGATTTGAAATTTGACAAAACTGGAAGAAAGAGGGGATACAGCTATAGAAAATGATGTTTGATTTAATGGTGGAGAATTTATTCTCTTGATAGAGAAGTCACAAATTTAAATTATGTAAGGAATACGGTAACCTTTCCTTTTACCCTACTGTAAACCCAAAAACAGATCCCTGCTAGCTATTGTGAACTATAAAAAAAATCTTTCCTTTCCTTTTACCCTGTTTTGAGTTTGGATTACTGTTAGCAGTGGACACGTGCCGCTGAGATTTTCAAAAGCGTAAAAGAGAAGGAATATAATTGGACAAAGTGCGCGAGGTTTCGTGGTGGAATCAGTTCATTTTTAGGGGATTGTGACTAGAGATTCTGTCTTTCGCGTGACATCAACAAATACGATAAAAATTTCCTTCTAAACCCATCATCTCCCTTCCTATATATCGTGTCACCACAACCGTTTATGACACAACACTCGCCTGTTCTAGTTCCACTCCTTACATACGAATTTCTGTTCGTGTCTATTGTGTAGCTTTTTTGTTCTCTTCTCAGGTAGCTTTTGAATGCTGTTCGAAAATATGTTTTCTTGAGGATATTGTTTTCATGATGTTCATTGCATGCAAAGTTTGCCATGTTGGTGGTTTGACATTCACTGTTTCTGTGTGTTTGATATGGTTTAAACTTATTTTTCATATCAAAATCCATTGTTTTCTTAGTGTAAAGTTTTGAATTTTTAGATCATCGGATGAGGGTATAATGATTTTGTTATTTGCAGGATCAGGAAAATGTTTGGACACCAGCACCAACACTATGATCAGCAGCAGCCTGCTGAAGCCCTTTATGGAAGTGGTCCTTACCCTTCAGCTCCTTTACAGGGAGACATTGTGAAGATCTACTGCGAGGCTAATCCTGACTACTATCTTGCCAACTTTAATGGCCAGGTTGCCATGGCACCTGCCAATGAGTCTGACCTAAATCAGGTTTGTTGTTATGACATTAGATTCTAAGATGGGTTATGAATGTGGGTATCTTAGGGAATGTTATTGATTGATAGTGAATCTTTGATTTTAAATCAGTTGGTCATCGGCATTAGCATTTCGTATAACACGAGCGTGGATATTAGATATGTATGATTTTCCAAGGTGTCTGATTGATCGGGTATGATGCTTGGATTTTGTAGCAATGGATAATGGACACTTCATGGAGCGTGAAGGTCAAGGATGAAGCAGGATTCCCTGCATTTGCATTGGTGAACAGGGCTACAGGTCAGGCTCTAAGGCATGGACGTGCAGAGAAAGAAAAGGTTAGCATTTTATTCTTAAAGCCATTCTGATTTATCTGGTGTTTAAGGAACTATAAAGGGTTTTAAGTCATGTGCTTAAAATTGTTTGTATACTTAAATGGTGCAGGTTACCTTGGGTCCATACCACCCTGACGATTTGAATGAGGCTGTACTGTTTACACAGAGTGCTGATGTGGGAAGGGGGTATCAGTGTATCAGGCCAGTGAATGACATTAGCCTTAATCTGGATGCCAATGTCGAGGATGATAAACATCAGGGTCTTTATGAAGGGGCAGAGGTTGTTCTCTTCAAGTGGAAGAAGAAGGAGAGTCAGAAATGGAAGATCAGTCCCATCTGTAAGTTTCGTATGTAACTGTATTATATGAAATTATTTTTCTAGGTATGTTTATATGTAAATGATTGACTATCTGGTGAAAGTCATGTTTCGATAAAGGGTTTGGGGACTTCATCTCACAATTCTGTGTCACTGTATTGCAAAACTATGATGTGTCTACGGAGTTTTGGGCTTACAGTGATGATACTGGAGACCTTATTCAAAACTTTAAATTGGTTGACCCGTTGCAGTGGGATGTTTCCATTGGGTTTTCAGGAACTTTATAAATATACTAAAACCCAGATTAGTCGAGTTTCCTTTGTTAATGTGATGGAAGAACTAAGTTTTGGATTGCAATTGTTCGCGTCATGATTGGATATCAAGGGCCTTTTCCCAAAACCCATATTGTTTGATTCTCTGCTAATTTGATGGTTCTGAAAAGTTTTGACCTTACAATGGTCTGATAATGGTCATCCCAAACTCCACAGTTCTTAATCCTCTGTTCATCATATATGTTTATCTGTAGACTTTTTTCAGCTTACAACGGTCTTGAGGCAGAGGCTTTGTTCCGGAAGTAAGACTGTTTTGCTCTCTGTTCTTAAATTTACTGTTTTGCTCTCTGTTCTTAAATTTGATGTTTCCTATGTTGTATCGATGTATTTTCACTTCCTTTTAAGTCTCTATAATTTAATAAATATGATGTATCCAATGCGTCAAGTCCTCAGGTAACGAAGATACCCTTCTAAAACGCCAATTGGGTTTATATTTTGCAATGAATGTTTATGTTTTCATACAGTTCATCTGCTTTTCTGTTCTTTATGGATCTGAAAGTTATATATTTTTGACGAATTCTTGTCAATCAAACCAAGTTTTTATTGAGCATCGGTTTAAGTTGATTTACTTGAAATATGATTAGTGAGCTCATCTCAAGGAGGATATGGATCTGGTTCTTTATACCCTCAACTTGAAGAGGAGCCTCAGGGTTATGCTGTTAGGATTTACTGTGAAGCTAATCCAGACTTCTTCATGGCTGCCCGAGGCCATACTGCAGTGCTAGCTCTAGGAAGCCCACATGATCACCATCAGGTATCTTCTATTTGTAGTTTCTAAATTTCTCTGAAGGAATCTACAATCAGTTTGCCTAAATGTGGTTCCTTGTTTACACATTAATATCTCTTCTGGCAGCAATGGATCAAAGTTGATTCATGGGGTCTTAAAGTGAAGGATGAAGATAGATTCCCAGCCTTTGCCTTGGTGAATAAGGCTACCAAGCAGGCTCTCAAACATGGAGATCAAGAGTGGGACCAGGTAAAACCGTTCATATTCATGCTCATATGGTTTTATTGATTGTTTAAGAGCTAATTACCCATCATTCTGTATTTTTCTGTTGATTTTCCAGCTAGTAAGAATAATTTTGGATTTGCAATCCCTTATTTTAGTACACCAGCAAATGGAGAAATTGAAAGAACTGATAGTTGCCATATGGGGAAATTTTGTGGATTGAGTTCTGACCTCTCCTAAATGGTGTTTGGGCAGATATACTTGGCAGATTACGACCACAATAAGTTGGATGAATCACTTCTCTGGACTCTAAGTGCAGATGTTGGTAATGGATATCAATGCCTTAGGCCGGTCAACAACATCCATCTAAATATGGATGCAAAACAAGCTGATGGTGAAGCTGGTGGAATCTACGATGGAAATGAGCTCATTCTCTTCAGCTGGAAGAAGCAAAGCAATCAGAAATGGAAACTGCAGCCTCTTAATTGTAAGTATTGTAACTCAAGTTTATCTTAATATTTTAAATGAACCATTCTTTTTATCAAAATACAGTTTGGGCGTCTGGTTTACTACCCAGTTGATCCATTCAAGAGTAAGGGTTATTTTTTGGGTTTGGTAACTGTTATCCTTATAGGTCCACTTTTGCTTATTGGTAAGTTATTGATCATATTGTTGTTTGCTTTATGTCAAGCATAGTTGAATTAATTTATTTTCAATGCCTTCGGTTATGTATGCAGAGGAAGTATTATATACTATCCAATGTAAAAGCACGCTAAATAAAGGAGTAGCAAACTGCAGCAGCTTACAGCTGTATTTTGTCATATGGAGTGTCCTGCAGCAAAGGCATCATACATAGTGTGTAGCTGATGTTGTGATGGATGTAAAGTAGGCAATTGGGCCCTAGGCGTTATGGGATGTAAATAAGGCATGGTGTGCTATGATTGATTGATGTTAAACTTTGTTGGTAAATCTTCCAGTTATGTATCAGGTTTCTATATTGTTATGTGAAAATCATGTTTAAACATTGCATTAACATATATGGTTAGACTCCTGAGCATTTTACAGTATATTGAAAAAAGGTGTACTATATATTTGCTTGTTATGAAATCGAATTGTGAATGTATCTAATATTTGAAGTTTTCCACTGGCTGATATGTCAGCAGTTCATGCATGTTTTAAGAAAATCCTCTTCTGTACTGAAATGTGATATTGTGACGCACAGCCTTTTGTTTTAGACCATTTTGCTAGAGAGGCAAGCCATTAATTTCATAGTCTTCTTATATTTATTTGAATCTTTTCAATTTCATTATTTTGATGTTTTTGCTTCTAGATTTTGACAATTATTTGGTTCTTTCTGTTTCTAGATGCAGACCACCTTGTCTTGGCATTGTTCTTTGTTGTTTCTAAATGTAACTTGATTATAACCTATTCCTAATGCCTTTGCTTTTTCTTTCATACTTTCTATTTTTTTATCAATTTCATTATTTTGATGTTTTTGACTGCAGATTTTGACTATTATTTAGTTCTTCATGTTTTTTTTTTAATTTATATAATATGATGCAGGTCACTTTGTCTTGTATTTTAACATTTATTCCTTATTATTCTTAAATGTAACTTGATTGTAATGTATTTCTAATCCCTTCACCTTTTTTTCTCACGCTTTCTATTTTTTTATCAATTTCATTATTTTGATATTTTTGCTTGTAGATTTTGACTATTATTTAGTTCTTGTTTCTTTGTATATAATGTGATTTAGGGCACCTTGTCTTGTATTTTAGCATTTGTTCCTTGTTATTTTTAAATATAACTTGATTATGATGTATTCGTAATGCTTTTGTCTTTTTCCTCATGCTTTCTATTTTTTTTATTTTAATTATTATCAAATGACCTTAATCTTTTATTTATGAGTTTATTAATATTTTTTTTTTTGGTCTTTTAAGCCTCCACTTATAAAGTCATCTTAAAACAATTGAATATATATTTTTTTGATAGGTAAGATAAGGTTTATATTGATATCAAAAAAGATTTTACAAAATTCAGGCCCTAGACTATGGGCTACAGAGACCACCATTACAACATCGACTTAACAAAATGTCAAAAAGACCACATCGGGTTAGAACCAGCCAAACCATTAAACCATTAAATTGTGACAAGGAAGCTTACATATAGACTAGGACACAAACCCAAACATTTAACCAACACCATAACCAACAACCAGACAATGGCTCGACCCCCACAGTTACCAAACATTCCTCTGTGCAAACACTCAGAACTCATATTTCTAGGCAGAATCTGAAATCGCTACAAAACAAAACTTCTTCCTTAGAAATTCAGCCCCCATAGAAGCCAACCGACAGTGCTCCACCAAAACCATGTCGTTTAAGTCCAAAAGGAAAGGATAATACTTTACCAGGGCATCCAGGTCCTCCAAGAGCGTAAGGTCAAGAGGGTGAGGAATTCCTTTGCCAATCGGAAGGCACGGCAAGAACACCGGTACCGGGCCAGTGGAAAAGTCGTTTTATTTTCATGGCGTTGGGTTTGACGCATCAATATTGACCAACAGCGGAAGTATTTGAATCGATGATACGCCTTGCCTGCCATGAAATCTTTGTTTTGGCCACACATACTTAGTTGCAGGTAGCGGGATGGTTTGGGCGGGCTGATAAACAGAATCGGGAAGTCCTTGAGACTGAGGTGCCCGTGCCTCTTTGACTACTCAATTGGGCGGGGTATGCATGGCCGCGGTCTCGGTTCCTTTATTTGAAACCAACGAAATGAATCTTCCACCAAACACAAAAGAAATGCGTTCACAACCAGGCGAAGATGTCAATGCAATAAACCAATAAACCCACGACCGGCAGGAGATATTGGAATCCGCTTACTTGCTTGCTCCACCATGAGCTGGCGGCCACATAATCGTTACCCAGATGTGAGAGATGGTTAGATGCAGGAAAATAATCTAGCTCGTCGGAGAAGGGGATAAAGACCCGGGGCATTTGCCTCTTTGAGCTCCTCGATTGGATAAGAACATCCTGCCGGATCTCCGGTTCGTTTGCTTTGTTTAGAAACCAATAAAAGGCCGAAGATCTTTCCCATACAAACACAAAAGAAATGCCGTTCCAGCCGGTGAAGATGTTACTAGTGCATAGAGATGCGAAACGCCAGGCCCTTGAAGTAGGTATAAGGTGGCAAGCCAAACAAAGCATGAGGAAGAAGCTGAGTGATGAAGTTTGAAAAGACATTTCAAAGTGATGGGGCCGTAGGCCAGCAACAGCGCCCGTAGAAGAGGGTTCAAAAGCCCAGCTATCTAATTAACAAACTTTCGCTTTCTTGACCCTTTCACTAGGCGATGTGTCGACCATACCACACATCCTTTGTAGGGGTGCGGTGCACCCTTCCACAAAAGCCAGTGGTGTGGTAATTATTGGCAAAAGGTGATTTAATTATAATAGAATTTTAAGCTTTCAATGTTTCTTTTAGAAAGGACCCTTATTTTTGTTAGTATTAGATTTTTTTTTTGTTAGTTGAATAGGCTATCTTCATTTAATTCAATTTACATATTCTTGTAATTTTAAATATATTTAAATTGTTAGATTTTGATCCAAATTTTATGACCTTTTGTGGAATGTTTGTATAAATGGTACTAGAATAATTTATGTTAATTGATAGACTCTCTCCACTCAATGCAATTGATATATTTAAAAGGTTCTTATTTTTTGTGCTATTAGAATATTTTGTATTAGTTGATAGACCCTCTCTACTCAATGCAATTAAAATATTTTTAATTTTAGATTATTAAATGGTTAGGTTTAGATCCAAAGCTTATTTTTCTTTTTTGTGGAATGTTTGTATAAATGGTTCAACCCTTCTTCATAAGAGCCCTTCTTTTTGTTGATACTACAGTAATTTGTATTAGTTGATAGGCACTCTCCACTTAATACAATTGATATATTTAAAGGGTTTTATTTTTGTTGCTATTAGGATAATTTTTGTGTTAGTTGATAGGCCCTTTCCACTCAATGCAAATTAGATATATTTAAATGGTTATGTTTAGGTTCAAAGCTTATTTTTCTCTTTGTAGAATGTTCGTATAAATAGTTTCAACCCTCTTCAAAGAGCCCTTATTTTTGTTGGTACTAGAATAATTTGCGTTAATTGATAGACACTCTCCACTCAATGCAATTGACATATTTAAAAGTTTCTTATTTTTGTTGCTATTAGAGTAATTTGTGTGTTAGTTGATAGGCCCTCTCCACTCAATGTAATTGGTATATTTTTAATTTTAGATATATTTAAATGGTTAGGTTTTAGTCTTAAGCTTATTTTTCTCTTTGTGGAATGTATGTATAAATGGTTTCAACCCTTCTTCAAAGTGCCTATACTAGAATAAATTATGTTAGTTGATAGGCACTCTCCACTTAATGAAATTGATATTTCTTTTAATTTTAAATACATTGAAATGGGTGGATTTGGTTCAAAGCTTGTTTCTTCTTTGTGGAATGTTTGTATAAAATAGTTTTAAAATTTATATCTTCCTTTTCAAAGGTCAATAAGATAAATTCTTATTGAACCATCAAATTCTCATAGAATATCACTTGTGGTATTTCATTACTTAGTAATGAAGTAGGATCTTAATTCTCACTTTGCTAATGATAAATTACTATTCATTCAAAACTTAGAAGAGTTAAACAATAACATCCTAAATGACATGGACTTGTTTTGTTTAGTTATTGATTTTTAACTCTTTCTGAATAAAAATAATTTTATGTTAATTTTTGCTAATATGTGACCACCTTGAATATATCCAAAATGAAAAATTGTCGAACATCATCTAATTTCAAAATATATTCACACCCCCTTTTAGGATAGAAGTCTTGTTATTTGAAATGTGGAAGTGCTTCATAAACCAATTAAAAGCCAAACTTCAAATTTTGGTTGAATGAACTTTTCTCTATAGTGGATGCATCTAAATTGTCAACAAATTTCATATTCATATCTTATCTTGCTTTCATAAATAAGTACCTATAATCAATTAACTCAAATAATTAGAGGATAAGAAAATATTTAATTTAGAATTGTATGAGATTATAGTTTATAATTTAGAAAAGTGAAAATAAAAATAAAAAGAATATTTAGCGCATATATATATATATATATATATATGCATGTATATATCATTTTAATTAAATTTTTTGAATAGTTATTTATTTTTGGATGTGTTGGGACGAAATTTAAATTAGGTTGTTTCATAAATTTTTTTGGAGTAAATCAATGTATGCGATAATGAATTGAATTAGATATACAATTTGTAGATATGAATCCTATACATGGATTTGAAATGTGCACACACAAAAATGATTTGGGAAAAAGTAATCATTGGAATTTATTCATCTTAATGTTTGGTACCTACTTTTGAAAGGGGTAGTATCAATAAACATCATTTAAGAGTTTGTTAGGCAAGGGATAATTCTCCTTTGGTTAAAACCTTGTTGTTGATTTAATATTTTAATTAAAATGGTTGAAAACAAGCAAACACACAATGAATGACAAAGATGTTGATGTAAGCTAATGATGCAATGTTGATGCTCTGATTATGTTTGAGTGATAATATGAATTAAAAAGAGAACTTGTGGATTTTTGTCTATAGTTTGAAGTGAATTGGGGCATAGCCTTAGATACAACACCCTAACACAAAATTTGACATGTTTTGTGCTTAAGGACCAACACATAACAACTCGTTGGAGGAAGTTGATTATGAGGGCTCAATTTTAAATTTAAATTTTATAGTTTCAAAGATCATAAATATGTAATGTACAAAACTAACCTAGGTTAATTGTGCATACTACAAATTTTACCAGTAAGGGAATGGATGAACTAAGAATTAGGATCAATCCTTAAAATGTATGCAAATACAATCAAGTAGAGCTTAGGTTATTTTCCATCTTTTTGCTAGAATAGCTCACTTCTACCTAGTCATAATATAAAAGATAACCTTATTGAAATGGTCCCAAAATGAAAGGAGAAAAGTGTGAATATGTATTTTTTACATTACATTTTTCCATTAGTTTGGCTTGCATGTGAAATAATATGAAAATGCATTTCAAAGTAAAATAAGTCTAAGTCAGCTTGATAGTAGATTATACATGGATTTGAATAAAAATGATACAAGTATAAATATCAATTTGGCATATTCTTCTTGTAATGAGTGGTTCATATTGAAACCTATAAGATTGGAACTTTTCAATGAATAACATATGTCAAGCAATTAAAATAGGCATAAATTACAACTTGCTTAAACTATCATCAATTAAAAAGTAAAATCACATATTACCTTCTACAATAGAGCAACGATGGCAAGACTTGATTGATTGTGATGTAAAATGGATTATGATTAAACCCCATTACAAAATGTGCATATAATGTGTTGCTTATCTAGGCAAGGTTGAGAGCTATGACTAACTAGGATGATGAAAAGTGTCAATCCTATGTCATGTGACAACTAGGGGATAAGATCACGTGTACTAAAGAATCATAGAAAGACTCCTAACTCCCTAAGTAAACTTAGTCTATGAACATGTGTGAATAGGTCCTAACTAATAACTAGTTAGACAATGTGCCTTTTCACACTACAAAAGGGGAAACTAGATAGTAAATACTTGTGTTTACACCAACAACCCCCTTAAGTGAAACTTAGGGATAATGGTGAAAAAATATAAATGATGCAAAGATTATGATGATAATGGTTCTCCACTACTAGGCCATGTTAGGTACCCATGTACAAATGCAATCTCTCACAAATAAAGAAAAGGAGAAAACCTAGTGGGACAAAACTCCTCTTCAAACGAGAAAAAATAAGAAATTGAAAGAAGGAAGAATGACTCAATATGACCTCCCAAGGAATATTTTTTTTACCAATATACAATCAATGATACCACCATGAGAGGGGAAAATAGAGACTATGTAGCCCCACCCATAATGTGTAATCTCCTACAAAATGGTGAGTGCTTGATGAAAAAATACAATCCAATGCTTAAAAATAACATTCCTCCCCTTGGGAAGAAACAAAACTAGATATAGAGGTAGGAAAGCTTCTCACTTTGGATATAAATTAGTAGGAAGAAGAATCTATATGTATTATGATTGTGTATGTGAAATATGCTCATGTATTTTTATATCCATGGAAGATGATGCCACAATCAAATCAAGTACATGCCCAATCAATAGAGAAGGTGACAAACCAGGATCAAGTGGTAGCTAATGATAAACAAGATCCAATTAAAAAGATTATGGGACAAAAACTATGATGAGGTTGTCATCAAAGATGAGAGATAACCCCTCAAATGTGTCCTCCAAATCTAAAATGTGAGACTTCACAAAAAAGTCTATAAAACCTATCAATTAATCATTCCACAAAGATGAATCTAAAAGACTATGATTTACTTGTTGCAAAGAATTGCTAGAAGCTCTCGAAGAAGCACCTCTAGGTTTGGATGTAGCATCAAGTGATGGACTAGATGAGATCTCAATTAGGATTTGAAGGAGATGATGTGTTACATGAGAACATAATTATTTCTCATGTTGATTGCTCTCATAATATGTGCATTTCATTTTCAATTTTTAGACATGATACACTCAACTAATAAAATCAAAGATCAGGAATATCAATACATAGTAAGTAGTTGAAATGAAGCATGATTTGGTCAAATTGGAACCTTTTCAAGAGCTAGGATGTCCAAGAAATCATCCAAAATGTAAGTATGTAAAAAACTAAAAAAAAATGTACTTGGGTTGAATATGGAAAAGGTGCAAGAATGGTTGGATATAGATCCTTAATATATTTATAATGCCACAAAAATTAGAGATCTAGGAAAAATTTATGAGCTCAAAGGCCAAAAATGAAGATTTGAATTTAATCAACAATATCATGCACCTATAAAAAAATCAAGAAAAATAACTTGCACTATTAAACGAAATGTTTAAACCAATTTTTTGTTGATATCTTGTCTATGAAAGACTGATATATTGATCAAAAGTTATGAAAAATAAAAAAATAGCTTACTTTAGGTTGTAAACTTGGCCATTAGTGCCCCCTAGTAGTGTTGTAGCGAATTAATTAGGTAGTGGTAGCTAGAACTAGTGGCGGCAGGGTAAAGGTTGTGTTTTTGGCCACTCAACTGATGGATCTAAGTCAGGTCACTTAGGTGGCACTTTGGTGATGAACTGAAAATGGTTTTTAGCCACGTTGTTTGATTGAAATTTTAGAATTTGTGGTTTAGGATTAAGCCCCCTACTATTGTGCAATGATGACACTTGTTGATGCAAGCTAGAGAATATGCCTGAGAATATTCATTGTAGGATTCTATCAACTGATTACATGCTTGTGGATGTCAACTATGACCTATACAGATCGTATAATCAATAAAAATCCATAAAACTATATGGAATGTACAAATTGAAACACTGTTAATTCTGTAACCCTCACTAATTTTGGAAAAA
>VDFB02019039.1:0-22988 GCA_007258455.2 Sequoia sempervirens | reverse complement strand
GTTTAATCACACAAGATAATAAAACTTTGGATTCCTCGGCTATGCATTAGGGCTACCTTAGACTAGTGATAGACTGAGAAGGCCGTGGTCGGCAAAGTCAGAGTCTCATCCTCATGAGAGACTATTGGCTCCGCATTAGCTACCCTATGGTGCCGGCGCCTCAGTTAGGAGGAAGGGCCAGGATATCCATAGATGGGTGCCGGCGCCTCAGTTGGAGGAAGGGCCAGGAAATCCCATGAGGGCTATGTGATGACACTCTCCACTTGACACCCTTATTGTTTGTGTTGTTGCCTCTGGATGTTATCTCTTTGTGATGTATCTTTGATTTCTTGTGAATTTGATTCGTGATTGTTTAGTGATATTACTTCATGTTATTGTGATAGTTCTTGGTTTATCTTGTTATGTGATTGAGTACGTTGATGGTTTTGCATTGCATACTTGGGTTGTACTTGTTTGTATCATGTTGTGGTTGAGTCAGTTGACATCCATGGTCGGGTTCACTTCCTCGTCACCTCTGAGCACGGGGGGTGAGTTACTTCGTAATTCACATGGTTGGGTGGAACGTGCTCCGCACCTGTTGGGTTCCCCATCAGCGTCTTGTCATCTCAGCTTTCCACAGTGCAGATGTTCCAGTGATCAGTTGTACTTCATGTTCCCTTATTGTGTATCAATCCCCATGTTGGGAAATTCAATGTAATTCTTGTATCAAAAGAAGATTGTAATGTAATATTATTTCAATGATGTAATAGTTAGGATTGAATTGGATCATGTTAAAAGATTTATCATGGATGTGATTATGCGATGTTGTCATACTCGCATCATGGCTATCAGTTGTATCTTTGTATATGGTTTTTTATAAATTAAATGGTTATGTTGTTTTCATTATCTTTATGTTGTGTTGTGGTTGCAATGTAACCTCGCGTGCCCCAGAGAACCAAGTGTATTAATGTTATGTGTTATGCTATGTGTTTATGATTTAATGGTGTTACATGTTATTTCTATTATTTAAAAAAAAAAAATTGTTCGCATTATGTGTGTGTTCTCTGGGGTTTGCACGACGGGCGTTACAACTTGGTATCAGAGCCAAGGTTGCAAACGCTAGGGTCTTTGGGTAGTGTAGTCCATTAGGTTACCGTTTGTGCAACTCTTGTGCTCATGTCGTACTTTATCTTGTGGCGCAGAACTATGCCTCGAGGTAGAGGACGTGGTCGTGGAAGAGGCCGTGGTGCCGGACGTGGAGCAAACCGGCGAAGTCCCTCAGTTCCTAGTTCCCATGGCTCTGAGCATGAGGAACAGCAGAGCCTTCATAGTGTTCCATCAGGTAACCAGAATCCAGTACCGCCAGGTCTAGACGGTCAGTTACAGCATATACTTGGAGAGATTCTTGACCGATTGGGACCCAGGCCAGATGAGGTACACCAGGTGGAGAGGGAGAGAGAGAGATCTCCGAGGCGCAGGGATACAGATGTGGTTCCGGATGCAGTCGTAGCAGGCCATATGAGGGATTTGATGAGGGCACACCCTCCTACTTTTGATGGTTCTGGAGGAGGTCTTGAGGCTGAGACCTGGTTAATTGACTTAGACCGTTGCTTCGCCATGCACCCCTACGGTAGCAATACCAAGGCATGGTGCGCAGTTATGCACTTGCGAGGCTTCGCGTCTACTTGGTGGCGCCTTGAGGAACATAAACTGCATCTTGATCTTAGTATGGTTACTTGGGAGTTATTCCTAGACAGGTTCAGAGCTCGTTTCCTCTCAGACCATTGGAGGCAACGCAGGGCTGACGAGTTTCACGATCTCAAGCAGTTGTCTATGTCAGTGGAGCAGTATGAGAGGCGCTTCTATGAGTTGAAGCAGTATGCAGGGATTAGCCACGATGAGGGCATGTTAGTGTAGCATTTTGTTCAGGGCTTAAATTCCCGCATCAGTGGTGGTGTACGAGTCTTTGAGCCGAAGACGATGGAGATGGCAGTGGAGAAGGCTCGCTTAGTGGAGGAGAATTTGTCCATGGCTTTGGGTGGTCACATCGGAGTACAGATTGGTAGCACACCCGCACCTGGATATGTTGCTCATGGAGGGCAGTCACAGGGAGCAGGATCTTCCAAGAACAGGTACCCACCCTCGAAAGGGGGTTATCAGCAGCAGCAGCCTCAGCAGCAGCAGTCAAAACAGAAATACAATCAATCTCAACAGGGTGGCAATTCTCAGTTTCGCAGGGATCGAAGCAGGAACCGGGTTCAACAGGAACGTTTTGTTCACCCTGCACCTGGCTTCCAGTCAGCTCCGACTCGTGGGAGTTTTCAGCAGTCAAATGCTCCATCAGGGGGCAGAGGTTTTGGTAGAGGCACTGGGTGTTTCTCTTGTGGACAGCCGGGGCATATTGCTAGGATGTGTCCTCAGAAGAACACCTCCGGATTTAATCAGAGGCCAGCAGCATCAGAGCCGACAGTAGGTGATGCAGGGAGATCTCATCGTGTGTTTGCTTCAGTGGATAATCATCAGGAAGTTCATCAGAACACAGTGGTTGAGGCATCAGGTGTGTTGAATAATTCTAGCATTTCTATACTTTTTGATTCTGGTGCTTCTGATTCCTTTATATCACCTTTAGTAGTTGAGCGATGTGGTTTGGTGGCAATTAGCCAAGGCGTAAAATGGCATGTTGAATTAGCATCAGGGTCCAGGGTTGTGGTAGAGAAACTTGTGCAGGATTGTAATTTGAGTATAGGTGAAATGTCAACCAAGGTGGACCTCAGAATTCTGCCACTCGGTTCTTATGATATTGTCTTAGGCATGGATTGGTTGAGTGCACATTGTGCTATGATTGACTGTCGTCGAAAGGCAGTAAGGTGCACTGATGACTCTGGTAAGGAGGTGGAGATCTTGGGTATTCAGAGGCCCATCTCATTACGTATGATCTCTGCCATGCAGCTCAAAAGGCACTTCCGACAGGGTTGTCAGCTATTTGCAGTATCTGTGAGTGACTTGGAATCTAAGGATAGTCAGGGGTTGTCATTGGATGATTACCCCCTTCTTAAGGGTTTTTCTGATGTGTTTCCAGAGGAGATTCCTGGTATGCCGCCTAAGCGAGATGTGGATTTCCGGATTGATCTGGTACCTGGAGCCGAGCCCATATCTCGAGCTCCATATCGGATGACAACACAGGAACTACAGGAACTCCGTCTTCAGTTGGAAGAATTGTTGGCCAAGGGTTTTATCCGCCCAAGTGTGTCTCCTTGGGGAGCACCTGTGATATTTGTGAAAAAGAAGGATGGTTCTCTTCGCTTGTGTATTGACTACAGACAGTTGAATAAGGTAACAGTGAAGAACCGATATCCATTGCCCAGGATTGACGATCTCTTCGATCAGATAAAAGGGGAAAAGGTGTTCTCTAAGATTGATCTCAAATCGGGATACCACCAGTTGAGGATTGCAGATGCAGATATTCACAAAACCGCATTTCGAACTCGATACGGACATTACGAGTTCACTGTGATGCCGTTCGGGTTAACGAATGCACCTTCAGTCTTTATGAGTCTAATGAATGGAGTCTTCCGTACATACTTGGATAAATTCGTTCTAGTGTTTCTCGATGACATCCTGATCTATTCTAGGTCGATGGAGGAACATGAAGAACATCTAAAGCAGGTATTGCAGTGTTTAAGGGATAATCAGTTGTTTGCTAATCTCAAAAAGTGTGACTTTTATAAGACTGAAGTTCAGTATTTGGGCCATGTGATTTCCGGTGAGGGAATTTCAGTTGATCCTGCAAAGATTCAGGCCATTGTGGATTGGCCCGCACCCACCAATGTCTCAGAGATTCGCAGCTTCATGGGACTTGCAGGTTATTATAGGCGGTTTGTTCAGGGGTTTTCTAGGTTGGCTCATCCTATCACCTCTTTGCAGAGGAAGGGAAAGAAATTTCTTTGGTCCGATCAATGTCAGTTAGCTTTCCAGACTCTGAAGGATAAGTTGACTAGTGCTCCAATCTTGGCAGTTCCTGATCCGGCAGGTGATTTTGTGGTGTGTACAGATGCTTCTTTGGAAGGTTTAGGGGCTGTGTTGATGCAGGAAGGTCGAGTGATTGCTTACGAGTCACGGAAACTGAAGGACCATGAACTTAATTACCCCACTCATGATTTGGAGTTAGCCGCAGTTGTGCATGCCTTGGTGAGGTGGAGACACTTTCTCCTTGGGCATCGGTTCGAGTTGCATACAGACCACCGTAGTCTACAGTACATCTTCACGCAGCCGAACTTGAATGCAAGACAGAGAAGGTGGATGGAATTTTTGTGTGAGTACGACTTTGAGGTGAAGTATATTCAGGGTAAGGAGAATGTTGTAGCAGATGCTTTGAGCAGACGTAGGCATGAGCTATCCGCTTTGACTCTTGAGGTTGATTTGAGGAGTCAGATTGTTGCAGCTCTTCCTTCTGATGTTTGGTATCAAGCAGTGAAGGCAGAGATTGAGTCGGGTAGAGCCTTAGAAGGTAAATTTGCAGGGTATTCTTTGGATTCGGATGGTGTTTTGCGCTATGCAGGCCGTATGTATGTACCTCCTGCAGAGGGTCTTCGTACCCTTATTCTGACGGAAGCTCATAGAGCTCCTTATTCAGCACACCCAGGAGTTAAGAAGATGTACGCTGATCTTCGTGCACTATATTTTTGGGCAGGATTGAAGCGTGACATTGCTGATTTTGTGGCTAGGTGTCTCGAGTGTCAGAGAGTGAAGGCCGAGCATCATCATCCGGCAGGCTTGTTGCAGCCGCATCTTGTTCCAGAGTGGAAGTGGGACATCATTTCCATGGACTTTATAGTCGGGTTGCCCATGTCTTCCAGGCGACACGACGCTATCATGGTCACTGTTGACAGGTTGACCAAGGTAGCCCATTTCTCTCCTATTCGATCTTCATATACTGCTTCAGTGGTGGCTAGGGTGTTCATGGAGGATATTGTTAGATTACATGGGATACCGCGCAGGATTATTTCTGACAGAGATCCGGTATTCACTTCTGCATTATGGACATCCCTTCAGGGGTCCTTAGGGACTAAGTTGAATTTTAGTTCTGCCTACCATCCTGAGACAGATGGTCAGACTGAGAGAGTTAATCAGGTGCTTGAGGATATGCTTCGTATGTATGTCATGGACCAGCAGTCTCATTGGGAAGACTACCTACATTTGGTTGAGTTTGCGTACAATAATGGCTATCACAGTTCGATTGGCATGGCTCCATTTCAGGCTTTGTATGGTCGTCCTTGTCGTACCCCTTTGAGTTGGGATCGATTAGAGGACAGGGTCCTTCTTGGACCTGAGATGCTTCGTGACATGGAGCAACAGGTAGCTCGCATCCGAGAGCATCTGGTAGCAGCTCAAGATAGGCAGAAGAAATTTGCTGATGCACACAGGGTAGATCGACAGTTTGCTATAGGAGATAGAGTGTTTCTCAGAGTTCATCCTCGGAAGAGCCCTATTCGCTATGGAAAGGGTTCTAAGCTTGCACCCCGTTTCGTGGGTCCGTTTGAGGTGTTAGAGCGTATAGGTCCTGTTGCCTATCGCCTGGCATTGCCACCTAGTCTGTCGCGGATTCACGATGTCTTTCATGTTTCAGTTCTTAGGCCTTACTTTCCGGATGTTACTCATGTTCTTGATTGGAATGCTCTACAGGTCGAGGACGGGAAACTAGCTCTAGAGCCCGTGGCCGTGGTGCAGCACAGGAGGCTCGGACTCAGAGGCAGGGATATTGAGCAGGTGAGGGTCCAGTGGGATCCTAATGATGAGGCTTCAGCGACTTGGGAGGATGCTTCCCGTATGCGAGAATCCTACCCATACTTGTTTTCTGGCTTACAGGAGTAAGCCGTATTTAAGGGGGGGAGGATGTAATAACCCTCCTGGTTGCTAGATGGACTCAGTAGTGTTATGTTTTGTTTGATGCTCAGATACTATGATGATACTGTTATTATTTGATGTGGTTATTCAGATACTATGATGATACTGCTATTGTTTGATATGGTTAGTTTAGATGCTAGACGATGTTATTTCATTTTGGATATGACTACTTTATATGACATTATGGTTGATTATATCTGTTAATTTTATGAATTGTGATATGATGCAATGATTTAATTTAATATGTAATGTGATGATTGTTATTTAGAAATGTAATTCTTTGATTATGCTATAATTGTTAGAATAGGTGTGACGAAGGACAATATAGCATCACTCGTTCGCGAGTGCCCTGTTATGTTGCAATTCCTTCTCACAATGTAGTAACTGGATTTAATGTTTTGATATATATATGTTTATATGCACATGTAGACAACTTCGTTTGTATGCAGGATTGCAGGTATAAGTCTCGATTCCACCTGCTTCGGCAGGACAGGGTGAGCACCAAATAACCCAACGGATAAATGTTGATACAGAGGTGACAATGAAGTCCTCCCGTCCCATGATGTCAGGTTGTCTCATTTGTTGGTATGGTCGATGTGTGTTATTGTCGTTATTGTCTGTTGTGTTATGGGTTTTGTCTTAGTTTATTTTATGAGGGCATTTACAGTTATGACTAGTCTTTATGATTGAAATAATTATTTATTTTAATGTTGGAGTAAATGGTATTTAAATATTTAAATAATTTAATTATTTTTGAAAATCCTACATTTCAATTAAATAATAATTAAATTATAAATCTGCTTAAATTATTTTAATTAATTAAATTTGGTGGTGGATAATTATGTGAATATTTATTTAAATTAAATATATAATGTGTGGTGCAAGAAAAGTTGAAAAATGGGAATTAAAGTAATAAAAACAAATAAAAGAATTAAAAAGACAGTGTGAGCCAATAGGGTTTGAGGGTTGAAAAGAAAGCTTGTTTTAAAGATTGATTTTTCTTTTTATCTGGGATTTTTGGGAGAGCTTTGGAGAGATGAGGAATATATTTTATTTAATTATGAATTCTTGAGAGTTCTCACACACACACAGAAGAACAGAAAATTGAAGTGCTCAAGTGAAAGTGGAGTTCGTTCTGGACTAGGATTGGAATCGGATTTGAAAACATCAGAGTCAAGCAGACACCTTCAAATTTGCATTGGACTCCAGGTTCCTCTCGTTATTCTCTTCTCATACCCTTCTGTTTGTTCTGAAAAGAAGAAATAAATGTTATTAAAAATAATTTTTGTGATTATTGAAAACTTCTTTGAATTGATGACTAGGGCAAATTAGTAGATTGAAAACAAAGAAAACCAGAGTTAATATTGTGTGCAAAATCTGTCAAATCTAGAAACCTTAATCTTCTGAATGATTCAGTTTATTATTATGAGATGTTCAAGAAAGTGATTTTTTTTTTAGTATAATAAAGTTTGAAGTTTTATTAAAATGATTGTTCTATGTTATTCTCTGGATTTTCCTCTAATCTTCTTAATATTTAAAAAAAAATAATAAAAATAAATAAAAATAAATAAATAAATCTCTTTCCTCTGTACTTTTACCAGAAGATATATATATCTACTATTGTTATATTGATCTGTTTCCCATGAATATATATATATATATATAATATTCTGATTTATATTGGTCTGTATATACCCAGAATGAATATATATATATATATATATATACTTGTTTTATTGAGCTGTTACAATGCGTTGGCCGTACTGGCCTTCAATGGAATTATTCTTTTCAAAAAAAAAAATTCGTACTGTGATTTCGTCTTTTTATCGAAATTCGTGTTTGTTCAAATCTTATTTAAATTTCGTTTAAATCAAAATGTGTTTTGATTAAAATAAATAAATAATAATTTATAAGTGCAGGGGCGGTGAAGGGACGGCCGAAGCCGTTCCCTCCACCGTACCTCCTGCTGGGTGTACGTAGCCGCAGTCTTAAGACTGTTGCATACACAGCAGTCTTAATGACTCCTGCGTACCCAACAGCCTTAAGGGCCGCGCACTGTACACAGCGGTCATAAAGACTGCTGTGTGCAGCAGTCTTTATGACTGCTGCGTACAGCCTGCGGCCATCATAAGGGCCGACGGCTGTTATTAAATTTTATGTTTTATTTTATTAGTTTTATTTTATTTGTTTTAATATATATATATATTTAAATTTATATTTTGGTTATGTGGTTAATGTTATTTTGTGTAAATAAAGTTATGAGACATCTTTATTTGTATATATAATAAAATCATAATTAGTTAAATTATTTATTTAAATGAATTTTTAATTAATTAATTGTATTGCAAATTCATTACGTTTTTTAGAATGTAGTTGTGCATGGTATTAAAATGTGTAATTTTAATTATAATTAAGTAAACTTTATTTATTTTAAATGGAGCATTGAATAAGTTACGAATTGGATTTAACAAATGAGCAAGATATGATTTTAGTCTTTAATTGTGATGGTAGACCTTGTTGAAATAACCATATTTAGTTCATAAACCGGATTGGAGTCAAACGTGTGGGTATAACCTTAATTATGTTATGTGAGTTTTCTTTTCCTGTTGTAGTTTCCTCGTTCTATGTCGTTGATGTGGAAACCATATTGGTCTGTGAAATTCTGGTTCCAGAGGCTTGTGAATTTTAAATGTTAATTTCTCTTGTTTAAGCTGTTGAGCGTATTGGTGTTATGCTAGGAAGGGTTGGACGGGTTTGCAAGTTGTTGCTTATGTGCAGTTGCGAGATGGTTTATGCCTCGTGTTTTGGATTTTGGTTTCATGACTTATATGTGGTAGTCCAACCCTTACCTGTTTTAAGATTTGTTAGGGGTCATAGGTGGGAGAGTGGCTCTTCGTGGGCGCCGGCGCCTCGGATGAGGAAGGGCCAGGATAACCCTCGAAGAGTAGTAAACAAGTGATAACCTAATCAATAGATTTAGGGGGTTGGGTAGTTTAATCACACAAGATAATAAAACTTTGGATTCCTCGGCTATGCATTAGGGCTACCTTAGACTAGTGATAGACTGAGAAGGCCGTGGTCGGCATAGTCATAGTTTCGTCTTCACGAGAGACTATTGGCTCCGCATCAGCTACCCTATGGTGCCGGCACCTCAGTTAGGAGGAAGGGCCAGGATATCCATAGATGGGTGCCGGCGCCTCAGTTGGAGGAAGGGCCAGGAAATCCCATGAGAGCTATGCGATGACACTCTCCACTTGACACCCTTGTGCTTGTTGTTGCCTCTGGATGTTATCTCGTCGTGATGTATCTTTGATTTCTTATGAATTTGATTTGTGATTGTTTTGTGATATTACTTCATGTTATTGTGATGAGTTCTTGGTTTAACTGGTTATGTGATTTGAGTACGTTGTTGGTTGTGCATTGCATATTTGAGTTGTTCTTGTTCTGTATCATGTTGTTGAGTCGGTTTGAAATTCATGGTCGGGTTCACTTCCTCGTCACCTCTGAGCACGGGGGGTGAGTTACTTCGTAATTCACATGGTTGGGTGGAACGGTTTCCGCACCCGTTGGGTTCCCCATCAGCGTCTTGTCATCTCAGCTTTCCGCAGTGCAGATGTTCCAGTGATCAGTTGTACTTCATGTTCCATTATTTTGTATCAATCCCCATGTTGGGAAATTCAATGTAATTCTTGTATCAAAGAAGATTGTAATGTAATATTATTTCAATGATGTAATAGTTAGGTTTGAATTGGATCATGTTAAAAGATTTATCATGGATGTAATTGTGCGATGTTGTCATACTCGCATCATGGCTATCAGTTGTATCTTGTATATGTTTTCTTAAGTTGATCGTTATGTTATTTTCGTGATCTTTATTGGTGTTGTGGTTGCAAATGTAACTCGCTGCGTTCCTGAGAACCAAGTGTATTAATGTTATGTGTTGTGTTATGTGATTATGGTTTAATGTTATTACATGGTACTTTTTATTTATTATAAAAAAAAATTTGCTTTATGTGTGTGTTCTGGGGTTTGTTGACGGGCGTTACAAAATATCAATATAATCTGAGTATATTAAATGTAGAAAGTGAAGTATATCCATACCTGAAGCAAATGCCAAATTAGTGCGTTGAATGCAACACAAGTCTCAAATTCCATGCATAGAAACCAACATCCAATTTCAACCATCCCCCATAGAATAGACCTTAGTTAATTATATGAAGATGCAGTTACATCCCAAGAATGAGAGGGAGAATCCCAATAGAGAATTCCCTACCAGGTAATCTTGTGGCTCCCTCCCAAAACCGAATGCCTTTCTCCTAGAAGGGAAAAGTCATTACAAAAGGAACTTCCCTGCTTTTTCAAAAGCCCAAAGGTTCTATTCAATCTCCTAAAATTTCCAATGAAGTTTTAAAGTTTCTTTTTCAACGATTTCCTCAAAAATGGGCATGAATTTGCATGGAAATCGTTCTATTATTTTAGTTGCTTTACTTGTTGTTCCTTATCTTCATTAAAAATTTTCTTTTTTTTTTATATCATTTAAATAATTATCCATCTATTTCTAGCTTTTTACAATTTGAAGGCTTACCTTTTTTATCAAATTTAAAATTTAAATTACTTTACTAGACTAATTATCTTATCTCAAAAATCAAATTACATTCCACTTTTTAATCTGTAATGTAGTGATGATAATAGTAATGTTTATCTTCATTTACTTTCTCATTTTTAAATTTATTAATTAAATTTAATCATTAAACAATAATTATATTTCCTCATTTAATTCATTTACTTACAATTTTATTAATTTCATCTTTAAATAATTATCTTCTAATGATAATACAATTTAACATCTATTATTAACTCTAATTATTTATTTAATTCCAAATATATCAAGTTCCTTTTTAATTAAATTAATTTGATTAATAAAATCTAATCATAATATTAGTGCTATCACATAACCTTGAAATAAAACTAAATAATACAATCACAAAATCATCATGACATTACCAATCAATCAACCACACTTACTCAATAACACTTTTAACAAACAAAGATGACATGACCACCCAACAACAACTTACTTGAGTGTCAATGACAACTAAAATGGAGGGCACTACATATGTCCTAGTATATTGAAATTGTAGTAGACAACACTTTTCTAATTAGTTTGACATCGATTACTTCTTAATCTACATTGTTTTTCTCTATGTCAAAATTTGTTATAGGTAGAGCAATAGCCATTAAAGGATTGATTCATTCTACCTCCAATAAACATGTTCATCATTACCTAACTAATCAATCTCACTTGTGATATGCATTCAGTGGCTCTATGTCCAAACTTCTCACATTCAAAAGATTGTCTGGTGAAGGGACCAAAAAATTAGCTCTACCTGCTACTACATTCTATTTCCTTGTGACCATATTTACTATAGGAAAAAAAAATACCATTGAAAGAGGGATACCTTTGTGCATTAGGTTATCTCACAGGTGGTCTCCTTGTAAAATTTCTTTTCCATTTCCTTTTGTCTTGAGTCATTCGATTTCCCTTAGAAATTTCACCTACATCATTTCCTAAGGTAGCTTTTTCTTTACTTGGTTTATGTCTAACAAGTAGTTCTCCAAGCTTATCAGAGCAAGATCTGAAACTATTCTCATGTAGAATTTTTCCTTTCCAGTTTTACATTCAAGTTTACTACCTCTTGTTCATTTTTAGAGCACTCATTATACTTATTCTATACCATTGTGTTTAGACATTCTTCAATATTCTTCTTCTCTTCTACAATCACTTTTAGTCTAATTATCTCTTAGTTCAGTTGCTTAGTTACTTCTTTATGTATTTCTTTGAATTTATTCCATTGTTCTTTTGGCTTCTGGACACATTCATTGGAATCATCAAGATTCTATTTTCTCTTTCCACTTTGTCAAGAACCTCAAGAGTAGTCTGAAGCTGTAATTTATCATTCATCTAATCAACCTTCAAGATCCTCCTCAAGCGATTAAGCTCTTCACCAAGGAAAAAAAGCTCTTATAGTAATTGTTAAAATGCACAAGACAACTGAGAGGGGGGGTGAATTAGTTATCCCAAAATTCAAAGTTAAAAATTCAATACTTATCAATTCCACAACCAAACTATTCTATTATTATGTATGAACATCAAATGGAGATAATAGAAAGTAAATCAACACAATAAACACCATATTTTTTACATGGAAAACCTAATAAAGGAAAAATCATGGTGATGATTAGCTCATAATATAAAGTAGTTTCAAACTAAATACATAAGTCTCACTACCCTAGATGGGACTCATTGTCTGGATACAAAACTCATTGCTTACAAGGGAGGCTCAATACCTACAAAAGATTCACACAAAAAAAAAGGGCTTCACAACCAAAATGAACTAAAAATAGTGTGCCTCATTAGTGTTGATGTAGTTTCTATGATGCTCAATAGAATAACTTGAATCACTTCATCATTTTTGCTCTTCTTCACTTTCAAATTCACTAATGCTTCATTGATGATACACACACACTACCTTATCCTTCTTCAAAAATGTTCAACATGCAAACATAGACACAAACATAGACACACACACATACACACACAGACATAGAAAAATACACTCTCTCTCTCTCTCTCTCTCTCTCTCTCTCGCCATCCACAAGCATCAATTAGGTCTCCCTAATTAGATGCATCTCCTTGCCTAAAAAAATACCAACTCATTGGCTTGAAGTATTCACAAAGTCTTCCCAAAAATAAATTCAAACATCCAACACACTTCACTAAGTTCGCATGGATGTAAGATATGTCACACATATATATGCATAAAAAAATTAATTCACCTTATTGCAACTAATTCAAGAAGTAATCCAAAAATAGACTTCATTGGAAAAATTAATCAACAGAATGATGCCAATATGTCATATGAGCACTGGAGAACATGAAATTCTAAACATGCATGCCTTTAGAAACTATAAATAGTTTCCCAAAATTTCAAGCAATAACTACCAATTGTGGAGGAATGTAGACTAGAATAGTGGTTTAGATACTAGATCAAGTACTGACTTAGATTTGCACCCACAACATGGTGACACTAATGACAACACAAAACTATAGAGATAATCATTCTTGTTTCTTCTTCCAACATTATATACATGTAGGATAAGAGAATACAATTTTTATTTTATCATTTTATTCATATTTGTTTCCTATGGAGGTTGAATGACCAACATAGGGGCTTCCCTTGAATTTAAGCTCCCAAATATCCTTGAGCACTTTTCCATTTTTTTCTGTATTTATAGGTATTTTTGAGATAAATCAACTAAAATAAGGTGTATAGGTAATTTCATATTCATACATTATGGAAAAGGCTTTAAGAAAATTCATACATCTAAAACATAGTCAAGGTCTATGGCATGGAGTGAATATAAAAAATTTGAGTATCTCAGTCACACACTCTCTTTTTGCTAAATCTAAATTGTTTGAAGCTAAGCAATTTAAAGAAGTTACTAGGAAAATATTCATCAGCCTCTGTGAAAAATATTAATGTAGCAAAGTCCAAAAATTCTATTTAAAATACTTCAAATGAAGTGAAGAAGAAAATAATGAAGCTTTTGGGTTTTTAGGAATTGGAATTTCCATGTACCTACTTTGGTATCCCTTTCTTTAAAGGTTAAAAAAAATCTCACTATTGGCACAAGGTAATTGATAGACTTAAATAAAGAATCCTAACATGGAAAGCCAAGTGGTTATCAATGTCTAGAAGAATTATTCTTATTAATTTAGTTTTATCTTCAATTCCAAACTAGTTTCTGGTTGTACTTAAAGCTCCATCATCTGTGATTGCTGAAATTGAAAAAAATATATGATCTTTTCTTTGGAAGGGAAATATTAATGAGAAGAAAAGAGTGCCTCTAATTTCTTTAGAAGGTCTGGTAAAAGGTAAGAATGAAGGGGGGGAGAATTTAGAATATCTTGTGGAGAAATAATGTCACGCCCTGCCGTGCGAACCCCAAGGAACTAATAACAACGGAACAATTTTTTTTTTTTTAAAGAATATAATAAACATACTTAAGTATTATAACATAACAATGTATTATGAGGCACAACTAGTTCCAATGGGGTACACGAAGTGACATGACTACACTAACCCATAACAACGAAAATAAGATAACAATAATTAATCTATTACGTAAATCTATTCATTCCCATTTCATCATTTAAAATATCTATCAACTATATCCACATTAATAACATATGCACATATGACAATACATGGAATTATAAAGATATAAAGTGTTACATATTTCGGTAGATACAACTCAACATAACCAACTATAACACAAGATCCTGAATAAATACATGGCCTGAATAATTATTACATCCCAATGATAGAAGAATACAATTGACTAAAAATACAACCTCAATAATCACATATACAATTTACAACAAGGTCATCCCAACACACGTGGGAGACAATACATCAATGAATACATTACATAAAAAGTATATACATCTATCTGGTACATAAGAACACTGGATCATTAACATCCGCCAAAACCTGCAAGTAAAAGATACATCTGCAATAGAAGAGGGAACCCAATGGGGTGCGAAGCACGTTCCACCCAACCACCCCCGTGCTGAGAGTAGACAAGGAAGGGTCCCCGACCAAGCACGTCTAACAATAACAAAGACTAACTCCCAATAGACAACTTAACATCAAAGACCACTTAAATACTCAACAACGACAAATCCAAAGCACAACAACAAACCACTTCAGAACATAACAACAAGTCATAATCACCACATCAATGAGGCTCAAGACATAATATCACAGACTATTTCCAACAATATCCAAAGAGAAGTCAATAAATCACTTAACCACCACAAACACAATATCACTTAACAACTACAATCACAAGTCACTTAACAACTACAAACAAAACATCACTTAACACGAGGTTACAATGCTTCCAGAGAACAAGGATCATGAACATCGCATAATAACTGATTAACTATCGACATAGGAAGAGTGTCATGCATAAATTGCCATGAGTTACCCTGGCTCAACCTTCCTAGGCTACCGGACCCCCATCCTGGGTTACCCTGGCTTGCCTCTACCAGCCGCCGGACCCTCACGCAAAACTATGCGTCACATCTCATCTCGAGCCTTATCATTCACTTGCTTCACGAGAGAGACATCCTTTATCTTTGTTAGTGTGAAAGCTCCCCATTAATTCATTTAGATTATCACTTAATTAAACTCTAGGTAGGTTACCCTAGCGCCCCTTTGTGTGCCAGACCCCCACAAAGAGCCACTCTCCTATCGACAACACACAAGGTACAATACCACAATAGGTAACTAGACAACATAAACTCTCCAATCTAGGGAGGAGACAAAACAAGGAAACTCACTCCAACCACTGGAGGAAACCAATACGAATACACACTCCTTCCAAAGGAGGTACAAATCTCATTACCCACTCCTATTTCCTAGGAGGCACAAATCCCCGTTCGTGGAAACCGGGTACAACATAATAGTACAATACATCAAGGTGATTCACAATTTGAACCTCTACACCAAACATCCCACTCTAGAGAACTTCTCTGGAAGACTTACATAGACCTTTAGCCCCATTTGCCCGACATGGAGAATAAAAGAAACATGATAGAAAACATTCCATCTCTGGAGAAACCCTTAACAATAACATAAACTCTTACGAAAGGTAAGGTCACCTAGGGTTTTTCCCATACGTCACAATAAAACAATGAAGAGAATACCACAAGACTTAACGAATACTCTCAAGAAAATGATTACTTAAAACAACTCCATATAAAAATATTTCCAAAACTCAATAGTTTCATCAAACAAATAAATCAACAATTCGAGGTTATTCGATTCAAAACAAAACACATCGTTAAATTCAAATTCGCACAATTACATTATAATATCATATCTTTTAATTTTAACTATTTGATTTAATTAGAATTCACCTAGCTTATTTCCAATTTCCTCGATTAAACTATATCACTATATCAGGTAAAAAATCATCATACTGAATCTTTGTTCAAAACATCTCAAAATGAATATATAAATATATCTAAGAGTAAATTTATTTATTTTTATTTTTTTTTAAAAAAGAATCATTTTATCACAGCATATTACAAAATTTAACAATTAATTTATATATATATATATTAAATATATATATATATATATATATATTAGATAATATATAATAATTATATTAAATAATATTATATATATATATATTTTATGAACCGAATATGAGCTAAATAAAAATCGAATTATAAAAATCATTTTATAAACCAAATTTTGAATTAAATTCACTTAATAAAAAAAAACATAAAAAAAATATAAAATTAAATATCTAAATTTAATTTATTTTCATTGTACTAGTGCCTGGGAGGCCGCCGCCCCACAGGCGATGGTACTGCGTACCACCCTGTGGTGGCCGCAGCCCCCACGGACTGTGGTACTACGTACCACAACCTGTGGTGGCCGCAGCCAACCACGGTGGGGCCGTGGGTGGTACGGCCTCGGCCGACCCCCACCCCCAATAATTAAAATTTAATTTTTATTTTATTATATATGAACCATTCAGATTTTATAAAATAAAACAACACGAATTTCAAAAATCGAATTCGTCCAGACATTTCTTATACTTTTTAAAATAAATAAATAATAAAATTCTATATTCAATACACAGAACCCGAGACCCAGCATACAGGCATAAATACATTCATTTATTTATTCTGTACAACCAGATATTTAAAACTATAAAAGTATACATAACAATTAATTTACATATATACTAAATAATATATAGTGAATATATATATAAACAAAATTTATGACAAAACCAATAAAACTTCAGGTTTTCATACAAGATAGTAATTAACCCAGAAAATCGATTTAATCAGAATGATAATTTATGTATATCTACTCTTTGTATATGAATAAATATATTTAACCTGAGGTTCTAAGCAACTCAACCATGGATTTTCAATAACTCAATACAAATTTAAACATGTAAATTCGATCTTCCGTCAGAAATGATTTTTTTTGTTTTATATTTCAAGCACACGAGTTTTCTCTACTAAACTATGTTGAAGGATTTTAAAACCAATTTTGCTATAATTTACTACAGAAGATTCGAGAGTTTTAAACACAAGTTTCCAAAACATAAACTTCATTCAACAATTTTCGAAAACATAGCATTCAGATTTGTTTACAAACCTACGAAGTATTAATAATTTAAAAGGGGAAAACCTGGAATCCTGTGTCTGAAGGAGAATCCCGCCTGTAACCTCCTCTCGAATTCCTCCTGTAACTCCTTCCTCGACCTTCTGCCTTCAATGTTCTACTGAATCCCTCTTTTTCTTCCAAACCCACAATAATTTTCCCCAGAAAACCTCCAACACTCCAAAACTATCTTTCTTAATTTTTTTCTTTCTAGATCCTAAAAACAACAGAGCAAAAACTTGTGTGAATAATTCCCTTCATCAAAATAATAAATCACTAATTAAAATCAATAAATCTTTTTCCGCTTTCTTTTTCAAAAAGCCTCTTTCCTTATTGGTCCTTTTTCAGCTTTTAAAAGCTCACATTTATCTAAAATTTTAATTGAAATAATTTATTTAAATTTAGATATTATCTTCACATAATTTCCTAATTTAATATTAATAAAAAAATAATATTTAATTACTCTCAACAATATTAATTTAATTATAATTATTTGCACTTTTAAATTAATTAAATCACTTTTAATTTATTATATATTTAATTTTAACATTTTTCTAACTCTCAATTAAATCAAATAACAATGCAACATTAATTAATTATTTTATGCAATATGATTAATTAATTAAACACTAACCAAGAATAAAAATAAATACCCAACAGAGAAACTACATACAAGGCAAAGACAAAACTTCAGTCATAACACAACGACTCACAACAGATGACGGACTTGGGACGGGGACACTTCCAAGCCTACTCCCTTTTTCAACATTTTACCCATTGGGTTAATTTATTGCTCGCCCTGTCCTGCCGAAGCAGGTGGAATCGAGACTTATTCCTGCAATCCTGCATCCAAATAAACATCAAGTAGTACATGTATATATATATATATATATATATAATCAAACATCCTATCATGAGAAGGAATTGCAGTGTAGCAGGGAACTTGTGAACGAGTGATGCTACACTGTCCTCTCACCTAATCTATTCTAACAATTATACTATCAAAGATGAGCTAACATTTCTAACCAAATTGACATAAGATAACATGATATTAAACTACTGCATCACGACTAATTATTAAACAATTGCATCATATAATAATACTGAATTAAATAACATCACCATAAAATCATCACATTGACATATAAACATTAATGACAAATCATTTGAATAAACAAATAATCCAAACAACACACAGAGTATCATCAATCATACTAATAATGTCATATCAACCGATTATGTCCACTAAAGGGATAACAACATCATCAAACTACAACCAACCAAATCAAAACCCTAATAGTATCAGCATATCAAGTTAACACCAAGAAATTTATAAGTCTAAACATTATGAGGGGTATTACAAATAAAGCCTTCAGGGCTAAACTAGCGTGGAAAATGTACTCAAATCTAGATGCTAAATGGACCAAAATATTATAAGCCAAGTACCTAGATAATGGAAATCCATCAAGAGTCTTTATAGTGGCTAATCCTCCAAAGGGATTTACTATTTGGAATTTTATACTTAATCATAGGGATCTCATTTCCAAACTTCCTTCTTGGGAAGTTAACGATGGAAAAATCACAAAATTCTAGTTAGATTCATGGAATAGGGAACCTCCATTGTCATAAAATCTAGATTTATAGGAGACAAGAACAATTCTATTTGTAGCTTGGAATGAAAATTTGATAGACTATGTGCAATAGACCAACTCCTTAATAGGGAAAGTTGTGTGGAAAAAAGATTCAAGTAGCCTTTTCAATATTCAATAGTGTAAACTTTTTTGTAATGTGATGAAGGAAAGAGTAGTTTACCAATCAACAAAAATAAAAAATAATATAGGAAGCTTCAAAGGTAGGGATATACTCAATTAAGGAAGGGTATGGAGTTTTAATTCAATCTAAACATAATATACAACTACAATGAGCATTTTCTTTCTGTTAGAACAATAAATTTCTACCAAAGGTTGGAAGTTTTGCTTGGATTTCCATACAAAAAAGAATTCTAACAAGTGATTGTTTAGTGAAATTGAAGATAATGGATCCATTTAAGTGTACATTATGTGAAGAAGAGCTAGAAATAGTAGATCACTTGCTCTTACAATGTGATTTTTCTCATCAATGTTGGAATTATATCAAAATTAAGTTAGATCTTTGCATTCCTCTTCCAGATACACTTTGGGATCTATTTAAAAGTTGGCCGATATTATTCCAATCCTCATTTTTTGCATGTTTTGGTATGTGATTTTGGTTCTTGTTATAAGGAACATTTGGTAGGAGTGTAACTTGAGAATTTTTAGGAAAATAAAATCTCCAGTAGAGTTGAAAAATATGAAAATTGAAAAGGTGATCTCAGAAGGGGTCCACTCTTGTGTTTAGAAAGAAAAAATGACCAATTCATTGTTCACAAATTGGTATAGTTATGTATTGAAGAATTGGAAAGGAATAAAGTTAAAATTTTATGGTAGTCTACTCAAAAGTAGTATCCCAAAAGTTGATAGAAATTTAGTCAAATGGACTCCTCAAGCTAACTCTACAAAACTAAACTTTGACAGAGCTTTAAAAGGTAACCCAAGAAATTTAGGGGTAGGCATTGCATCATAAATTCATCAAGTTACAAAGTTTTGGTGACTTCTTCAATCGATTTACAATAAGGAACAAATAATAGAGCAAAAGATTAAGCTCTATTATTGGGTTTGGAATTAGCTTTGCAACTAGGAATTTCAAATATGCATATAGAAGGGGGCTCAATGATAATTTTTAATGCATGTAGAGAACAAAACATTCATAACTAGAACTTAATGTACATATTGCATAAAGTATGGGTGTTACTAGACAAGATTAAGTCTTTCATAATTTCTCACATGTATAAAGAAGGAAACAAGGGAGCAAATTTTCTTATTGGTTTGGGAAGTGATGCACAAGAAGTTAGGATTATTAATGATACAATCCAATTAACTATTTTTACACAATTAATTGAGCTAATAAATCAAGATGCTAAGGGATCTTAGAAAGAAATTCAAGTAGCTCAAATAATGGGTGGCCAAATTTTACTTTTGATAAAAGGAAGAATGGTATCTAGCTCATCATCATCACATGCTTGATAAGGATCTTTTCCTAAAGCCTATGTGGTGTCGTCAGTTCAAGTGCATTTAGAGAATATTTTAGTTAGAGGTTAAATGGACTAATCAACTACCACTTGTTGTTTCAAAGTCCCTTCATGAAATTTTCAAGGTAGGGCATTATGAGGTCATCCAAGTATGATTACAACTTACATAAATCTCATAATTATTGGAATAGAATGAGCTAAGCAACCAATCACATCTAGCACATTAACATGCATGGAGATACAAAATAGGAGATTACAACTTGCTACAATATATTTTTTCTCTAACCCCATTTTTTTTTTTGTAGTGTAGACATGTGAAATTGACATCATGCATTCAATTAGGTCATATTCATCCATTCAACAAATAAATTAGCCTTTTTTTCTCAATATCCTAGACTCTATTGATCAACTCTTCATAAATTTTATCTGCTTCTCATAAAATACATAAATCACAAGCAGATTGGAGTTGGAAAAATTGAATTGAAACTTGAGAGAGAATCATTTCTTAATGCTTATTGTAAAATCCTAGAGCTGCATTTTTCTGCTTTTGTTTTTGTTTTGAGCCAACTAGATCAAAATAATCTCCTTTTTACAAAAAGGCTTAAAATGAACCTTAGGACACAAACTTACTAAAGTTGGTTCTAGATTTAAACAATTGAACAATAAAAATTATCAAATTTCCTTTGGTGCTTAAAATGAAGTCATTATTGCTCTTTGGGAATCTAAAACAAACATATGTCTTTTATGCTTTGTAATATTTTTTGCAAAATAATCTCATCTAAAAGGGTGTATGCAGTTCTCTTCAGCTTCATGGTGATATTGAGAATCAAAATTATTTGGATGCATTAAGTTGCATAAAATATTGCTTCCACACTTTAGTTTGGGTTTAAAAATTAAACAAAATCTTGTGCGAGTGTGGATAAATTTATTGCATGTGTTCTCCCTTGTTTCTAAACAAGGGTTAATCAAACTATGAATAAATTTATTCGCTTTTGTCTATCTTAGAGGGCTTTCCTTGGGGAAAAAGTACTCACCCAAGGGAACGAATCAACTGGTAACACTTTGAACGTAAAAGTATTTCTAGCTGGGATATAAATGTGGGGATTGGAAGAAACACCAATATCACGCAGTTGGTTCTGACAAGATGGATCTAAAAAGGGACTCTCGCTGTATGGATCAATCTCCATGAACAAAAATTCTGAACTAAAACCTTTGTTTGTAGTGACCAACTCATCCATTCAATGATTTTATCAAAGTGGTGCATTGCAACTTAGATTCCAAGAAGTTACTTGCCATGTCTGATCTTGGTTAAAGTATAGAGGTTAAGAATTCATTCTTAACCTACCTTTATACTCTCTCCTTGGTTGCATGTAAAATCATCTCTTCTACTATGAAGGGAATGAGGCAATCCCACCAAAAAAAATGTACCAATTGAGCTAGGATGTTATGTTGCTTGTGTGCTAGTTTGAAAAAACAGTGCTTTGGTTAAAAACATTGGAAAACCAACATGCAACATGAACATCAAATCACAAGCCCTTTAGGAGAAGCAATTATCCTTTAACAAATTTACATGTTATTGCTTTCCCTTGGGATTCGTATCCTTAGAGGCTTCTAAGCATTTGGATTTCATCTCAATTTGCTCCTACTAAGGTCAACAATAGGTAACTCTTGCCTTGAATTTCCTTGGTTTTCACATAATACACTTTGTGGGATAAGGGGAAAGTTGAGACATTAGACATGTAATACCCCTCATACTGTTTAGACTTATTATTTTCTGTGCGTTGCTTGGAGACTATGATGATACTGTTATTGTTTGATGTGGTTAGTCAGATACTATGAGGATACTGTTATTGTTTGATATGGTTAGTTAGATGCTAGATGATGCTGTTATTTCATTTTGGACATGATTACTTTATATGACATTATGGTTGATTATATTAGTGACTTTCTGAATTATGATATGATGCAGTGATTTAATTTAATATGTTATGAGATGATTGTTAGTTAGAAATGAAATTCATTGATTATGTTATTATTTTTAGAATAGGTGTGACGAAGGACAATATAGCATCACTCGTTCGCGAGTTCCCTGTTATGTTGCGATTCCTTCTCACAATGCAGTATTTGATTTAATGCTTTGATATATATGTATATATGCACATGTACACAACTTCGTTTGTATGCAGGATTGCAGGTATAAGTCTCGATTCCACCTGCTTCGGCAGGACAGGGTGAGCACCAAATAACCCAACGGATAAATGTTGATACAGAGGTGATGATGAAGTCCTCACGTCCCATGATGTCAGGTCGTCTTGTTGTTTGGCATTGTTTACTTTGTGTAAATGTCATCTTTTTTGTGCTGTGTTTTGTATTTTGTCATCTTTTGATTAATGTTGGTACTTTATATGTTGTGGTGTATTTGATTTTAAATGATGGAAGTAATTAGTTGTTTTAATGTTAGATTAAATGGTATTTAAATATTTAAATAATTTAATTATTTTTGAAAGTCATATATTGCAATTAAATAATAATTAAATATTAAATATGTCTTAATTATTTTAATTATATATTTGGTGATGGATAATTATGAGAATAATTTATTTAAAATAAATATGTAATGTGAGGTGCAAGAAAAGTTGCAAAACAGGAATTAAAGCAATAAAAGAATAAAAAGACAGTGTGAGCCAATAGGAATTGACAGTTGGGAAAAAGCTAGCTTTTAAAGAATTGATTTTCTT
>VDFB02019038.1:0-65665 GCA_007258455.2 Sequoia sempervirens | reverse complement strand
ATCCATAAGACTTGAGTACAACATGTAGTTACTACAACATATTTTGCTTCTATTGTAGAAAGAGTACAACAAAATATTAATTTTTACTCATCTATGAAACCAGATTATTTCCTAAAAAGAAGGCACCACCACTAGTACTCTTTTTGTTATCCAAACTTCCTACCCATTTGGAATGGGTATGTGTAGTATCATCATGGAAAAAATAGGCCCTTAAGTTGCAAAAAATTTAGAAAATTCAGAGTTAGGCAAGTTGACGTAAAAATTTGAATAAGTTATCTATATTATTTCAAAAATATGCAGGAATAGAGTCTGTAGCAAATTGAATGTAGTTTCTAAACTACTAGGTTTATTTTTTTTTTAAATCTATTTGGTGAAAATTTGAAATTTCAATGTAATAGTACTTAAATTTCTAGGAAAAAATAAGAAGTAGATGGATATGTGCAGGATCATCATAGAAAAAATAGGCCCTTAAGTGGCAAAAAATTCAGAAAATTCAAAGTTAGACAACTTGACATAAAAATTTGAATAAGTTATCTATATTATTTCAAAAATTTGTAAGAATAGAATCTATAGAAAATTGAATGTAGTTTCTAAACTACTAGGTATGTTTTTAAAAAAATCTATTTGGTGAAAATTTGAAATTTCAATGTAGTGGTACTTAAATTTTAGGGAAAAAAAAAGTAGGTGTCTTTCTGACCACCCTAACCACAATAAAATGATAATATTTCTTTACAATATTTTAGATATAAGTAGAGAACTCATGCCCCAATGTGATGCATTTGTTTTGTAATTTTTTTCCATGTGAATAATTAATTATGAATTTTTTATTACAACTTTTTTAAAAATATTAAAACTCATATGTCTGACCACCTTAACATGGTCAAAACTTCATGAAATTCAATTTTTCTTTTTTTTTAATCATAAAGTATGTGAAGCATAGAATGTGACACATATTTTGGATTCAAAAAATGTGATACTGTTTGAAAGCTATAGATGTTTTTCAATTAGCCTATCAATCAGGACTTTAGTCATAATTTGAATAGAAAATGAATAACAATTACTTATTAAATTCAAAGTAAAGCATAATTTAGATCGATGGAAAGTTGAGAATATCTTTTAAAAACCTTTTTCATTTCATCAATTTTGGGTAAAAAATAGTCGTCAGCCACATACCCATCATATTGCCACTTTTTGGCCCATCATGATCCTACACATACCCAGGTGTCTATTTGACCACCCTAACTGTTAGCTCTCAAAAATGCAGGCAGAATGCCTCAAGAGGCTGCCAATATCTTGATAAGGTTTAGGGTAACAGACAAGGTCAAGAAAGCTCAACCTTCTATGCTTCAGGTGCTGCTAGACCTAGGCGGGTGTACCTAACTGAATGAAGTAGACTTGACTTATGATTATCTTTCTTACACAATGATTTATCCACAATGGCATATGGAAGTGAACAAATGAAACCAAACTTGATAGCAATAGCAAAAGCAATCTTCTAATCTAAAACCTAAAATTCTCAATTAATAGATGTAAAGAGATTGCATGAATCAAATGATGAAATGCAAAGACCAGTGCCTAGTTGGGTATGTGAAGTCAAATGAAACAGAAGTGCGAAACTTATTCTGGCAGAAAATCAAATTACAGGCATATAATCTATTCATAACTTTTATAAACAATGCATTATTATGACTACTAAGCTCTACTTTAATAATCCAGATGAATCTCCCTGGTTACTGTGATCAACAAAAAGGATTTAATCTCTACTTGAGAGAACCAATCAATTAATCACACAGATATAGCAAATGTGCACTGATAAATTGAAAATAAGCTTGTTACTTCAATTTAAACAACCAAAAAGAATCAACATGGAGACAGCTTAGCAATGCTTCTCAATAAACTCAACATACAATTGACACCAGAAATAACCCGCCACACCAGCTGATTTTCATTGAATTCACCATTTTGAAACATGCACATAGTCTCTGATCAGAGAAATCTATTCTAATGTAGCCATTCATAATCTACTGTACATGATCTAAAATATGATGTTGTGAATTACAATCAGGGTGCATATATATACACCAGCATTCAAAAAACATATTGCTTCAAAATCATCTCGGCCACCGTAGAAATTGGGCTTCAATCAAGTCGGGCTGCAATGACATTTCACATTCACATGTTAGCCAACAAAATTTGAACTTTATTAATTGCCAATGGAACAATTTTTGAGACACCCAGAAAGTATGCCGAAGGCAATTATAATGTTGATAGTTTTCTGCCTGTGTTCCTTGCACTTCACCGTGACCAACTGTTCACTACACCAAAGTCAAGATGTATCCATTTCTCCTCTTTATGTTTCACTATAGCTCTACGATGTTGAGGAGACATCATATTAAAAACCCTATGTCACACCGAGAGCACCCATGTGTTATATTTGTTTCAGTCGCCAAGACACAAGAAAATGTCTTATCGAAATGAACCTCTATTTGATTCACTATCGCTGTAACCTCCATCTATCGGGGAGACCTCATGTAGATCAAATTCTGCTTCACCAAAAGTCACCCCGAGATAACCTTAGATCACCAAGAGAAAGCAATCCTCACATTGAAAGCCACTTGAAAGAACCCCTATGCTCCATCGGTGAGACAAATACATATCACTGTGACCACTCACCAAAGACACCTTAGTCTCATCGAAAGATCTATCAAAGGAATTCCATGTATAAGGTCAGAGAGACCGAAGGTCACTCACCAAGACCTTACAATGCTAGCTATATCTCTCACCGAGCTATTTCCTTTAGATGCCAGTCGATGTGACAAAACAAAATCTCTATAACATGTTAGGCCGAAGTGAATCCATTGTGCACAAATAGGTAAGACACTAAAGATTTTCCAAGACATGGTGTTGATAACTCCAAACTCACACCGATGAACCTCCAAATGTATAGTTGGGGAGACACATTGAATTTGGTAAGACGCTACCCTAACAACCCAAAACTCATGTTGATAGATGTCTCCACAGTCACCAAAGGAACAAGAAAGTTATGCCGATAGCCAACCACAAACAAATTTCAGTCACTGTAACAATACAAAAGTCTCGTCAATACACTTGAAACAAAAAAATATTAGTAGAAAAACATAATGGGTCGAGGAGACCCAAACAGACTTATGCCGATATGGACTAAAATGTGGAAAATGTAGACATGGATGAATTCCATGGGGAAAAATGGGAAAAATATGAATAAAAATGCCATGAAGGGATGAAAATGTGCTCAAGATAAGACTCTCATGGAAAATGTATGGGTGTGAATAATATGAAAAAGCTTTAGAAAAATATAGTTCCAACAGTGGCTCCGTCTAGGGATGAATGATAGTCATATCATTGCAAGGATCCATAATCTATGGGTGAGCAGATCAGATGCAGAATGAGAAAAATGGAAATGGACAAGAAGCAGATGGAATGAATGCAATATGGAGGTGAACCAAAACCCTAAGCTACTATGCATGGAAAAGAATTTTAAAGATGACAAGGAAGAGTTGTCCGTGCAGTGGCAACCCTCAATCCTCTGTGTTTTAACTTCACCTGTCTTGACCTGTTATGATCTAAAACTCAAACCATTTTCCCCTCTCAAATACCTAGTTTTATCTTGAGTTCATTAGATTCTTCTTGAAGATACTCATGCAATCTTTCTTGTCACTGTTATTGCAAGTTCTTAGAGTGTCTACAAGCTCGGTTTGGCCCAAAATCCCTACACCATCTTGTAGTTCAAATTCCTCAACATCTTGGGACAAACCCTTTTTATTTTCAACATTCAAAATTCATGCATATGAAATACAACATTCCTTATTATCTTTCTCACTATTATGTATCATGAAAAATTCTCCTAGCTGTATTGAAAATTTACCATCAAAGTGCTTCTTTTGAGAATAAAAAAATTCTGTCATATCAACACTATCTGAAATAAACAAATCTGAAACCTTTTGTACCTCTTTGGTATCCCTATGACTCAAATCTTCAATATTAAGCATATATGAACCAATCAAATCTGGAACACTATCATCCTTGGTATGCAGATAAAAGTCTTCTCCACATGAGTTAGAAATTTCAAAATCACATACTTCTTCTTGAACAGACATATGCATTTGGTCAACTCCAAAAGTTTCAATATCAACTAGACACAGAGCTTCAAGATCACCCCTATGTATATATCTCTCATAATCAAGAGTTAACAAATATGAAATTTGTTCACAGCCGAGTAAACAAGTTTCCACATTTTCATTATTATAGTTATACTCATCACTTTTGTCATCATCAAAAAGAGGTCCATGATCATCAGAGAAAGAAAAATCAGAAGCATTACCAGCACAGTCATTTGTTCCATTACTTTGTATGTCTGAAATTAACTCCCCTCTATCATACAGTGGATTTGAAAAAACCTCCTCATCATCAAATGTATCCTCATCATACTACACTGTAGCTGGAAGTGTTACTTGTTCTCCATCAAATGGATCCACATTTTCCATTACTTCCTCTTCTTGATCATCACAAAAACTACAAGAATCACCTTGCTACAAATCAAAATCTACAAATTCATCTTCACAATCTGAATACTCACTAGATCCCTCATAACATACATTTCCTTCTATGTCATAATCTGATATGCAAGAAATAAAATCAATATCCTCGTCTTCCTCACATGAACCATATTGACCTGCACATGTCTCATCCTTTATTGGCTGCAGTGTATGATTGATCTCATGTTGCTCATATGTGATACTACCATTGTCTTCATACCTTTTCCCTTGCATGGTGTCAATAGATTTATTCACTGGATCAAAGGTACACTATTTTGATGACTCTGGCCAATAAAATGGTTTAGGCTCCCATGTTCCACCAAAGTACATCCTCCACACATCATTATATTCATGCACAACATAGTTTTCAATTGAATTAGTACTGACTAACTCTGGCTGGGTTGATTCTATATTCAAATTTCCAAGATCCACATCACAAAAACAATTAATATGATCTTGTGGTACACAGTCAACAAGTTGATTCATTCTTGGCTCCTTGTCTAACCTAACATCTTGACCATCCACCAAACTAGTTGCATAAGATAGATCAAACTAGACATTTCCTCCAACTGTTGTTGTCCATTGCCTTGATAAAAGAATTCCAAACTGAGGAGGACTATCAATCATTGTTATATCTATATTATAAGCCACTTGTGGATAAGTAGCCAGTTTGACTTCGACATTTCTCATAATACCTATCATAGGAACAGGTCTTTTTGTCCATTGCATAGAATTTCCCATCATATGTATCAACCTTCAAGCCAAGCTACTTCATAACTCCTACTGGCATGATATTTATAGTAGCACCAGAGTCTATCATGCAATTCCTCAACAATTTTTTATTTATGAGTAATGTAATGAAAAAAGGATCAACTTGTGGGGGAGTTGCTAATACATCATTCAAGCAAACATCTAGGAAATTTACTCTCTTGTCTACTGGCTACTTTAATAGCTACTTTATTTTCAGAATTCATTATCAATTGAACAACACTGTCTCTATATTCCTTAATCTTCATCATCTCAAGTAAAGGAACATATATTTTTAACTGAGACAATGCCTGAGTGAAGTCAAAAGGAGAACCCTCTACCTTAGTTATTTTCTTCTACTCCAATGTGTCTCCTTCCTTTTGATCAGTTATTTGCATTTCTTTGTGTAGCTCTTTATCTTTCTTCTTTTGGACAAGCTTCTATTCACCTTTATTAGGCTATTTATTTTCTGCCTTCTTCACATTTCTTTGTGTCACCTTCTGATATTTCATAAAAATTCCCCTAGGGACACCTTCCTTCTCATTTACTGTTTTGTTTCTCAACCAGTATTTACTTCTTGCTCCCTCAACTGTAGCAGCAATTATTCTCTCTTTTTCATCTTCAATGAGTCCCCTTACAATGCATTGAATAGGCGCCTCAACACAATTTGGCTCAATATAATCTTCTTCAAAGTCATAGAAGATCTATTGTTCAGCCATATGGACATTGTACTTCTAATTTGAAACATCATATTCATAGCCTTCATCCTTTGAAGATGAGTACCTCTCCTAAACATGGTGAAAATTATTTGAAGTCAAATACACCATGTGATCTTCTCCATTGTTTTTGTTATCATTCCCTCCTCTTACAGTCTTCAGGTTACAACACAATAATCTAGGGAATGCAGCTGATCACAAACTTCACAGAAATAATTATCACTCACCATATAAGTTCCCCTTTTGCTCAGAGGATCAAGAATCTGTTTGTTTCTTGGCCTAGCTATTATAGGTTTTCCATCCTTCCAATATGTATTATAAGGCATGTCATGTAACCTCGGCCTCTCATTTATGTTCTCATTTATGTATGTATTCTCCTGTCTGTACTGATAATTTTTACTTTGCTGAGGAGGCTTCGGGTTGTCTCTTTTACTAATTATACCAATAGCCTTCCTGTTATTTTCAATTGTCAATGTTGTCTTCTGTTCCTCAGCCAAATCTCTTGGAAATCTATTCCTTAGTTCATACCCCATTTTAGGATCAAATGCATTTAAATAGACACTTAAAGCTACAAAATCTGGCAACCTTGATCTAGGAGGTACCTTAGTCTACAATTTGTTAAATCTTCAATTGAAATCATAAACTGAGTCATTTTGATTTTTATGAATTCGCATCAATTCATGAAGAGCTGCATCTGGTGCATTTAGATTCCCATACTACTCTAGAAATCAATCTTCGAATACCTAAAGAGAATTAACTGAGAATGTTGGTAAGCTGTTGAACCAATCTCTAGCATCTTCAATAAGTGACATCATAAATATCCTCATGTGCAAATCTTCATGTGGCATACCTATGTCTTGAATGAACACATTGAAATTCCTTAAGTGTTCTTTACCAGTGATTACATTGCTCCTTGTAAACTTAGGGACCAGACCTCTCCAGCTGCTATCCATAGGTTAAGGGTATGGATGGAACCCTGCCAAATCAAATTGCCTAATCATTGTTGTGTACTAGTGAGGGTGAGGAATAGGTGGGTACTGATACTGATGCATGGGATTATTGTATTGCACATTATGCTGAGGGATGTAATGCTAACCAAGAGGTGGATGCACATTTGTATGTTGTGTGAGAATATGAGGTGGATGATTTGGCTATCTATAGTGATTCCCTATATGATTGTGGGGAGCATTTGATTGATTAGAGGGCCCTATACCATGATTACCCTATTTGTGAGGTGGCACATACTTTTGGGGGCAACCAGTTGTTTGAATAGTGTTCTAAATTTTTTGTAATTTGAATTCTTTCATTGCTTGTATCATTTGAGCTTTTTCCTATTCTTCCCTCTCCTTTTTCTGAGATTCAAATCATGTCTTGACTTCCTCATAAGTCAGAGACTCATAATTTTCTTGAGGAATCATATTCTCATTGATCTAATTTTGATTATTTTCCATTCCTTTCTCACATTCTTGCTGGTATCTGAGTCCTAGTTCTTCAACTTTGGCCATAAACTCAGGTTGATTTTGAGGATTATAAAATGGATTTACTTGCTCTTTAGGGGTACAAATATCTGCACTTGAATTATCTCTCCATGTGTCATAACGATCATATGTTTCAAAATGTGCTCTTGATGTTTTATCTTTATCTGTCATGCACATGTCCTAACGTATCATTTTTCCCCTATCAATCTTGTCATCTTTGTGTGTCCACTTGCTATTGCAGCATGACCTCCCCTGTATTGATATCTTCTTCCATTCATGTTTGAATAGCTACAAAGTTTCTATCAGAGTCGCCACTCACTTTCTTAAAATTGAGAAAATTCTTGATATTTCTTATCCCCAACGGAGTCTGTATAACATTTTTGACTCTATGTTTAAGGCTTTGATTCTGAATGTTCCCCAACGGAGTCACCAATTTTTTAGCTCTCAAAAATGTAGGTGGAATGCCTCAAGAGGCTGCCAATCTCTTGATTTGCTTTAGGGTATCAGACAAGGTCAAGAAAGCTCAACCTTCTACACTTCAAGTGCTGCTAGACCTAGGCGGGTGTACCTAACTGAATGAAGTAGACTTGACTTATGATTATCTTTCTTGCACAATTATTTGTCCACAATGGTAGATGGAAGTGAACAAATGAAACCAAACTTGATAGCAATAGCGAAAGCAATCTTCTAATCTAAAACCTAAAATGCTCAATTAATAGATGTAAAAAGACTGAATGAATCAAATGATGAAATGCAGAGTCAAATGAAACAGAAGTGGGCAACTTATTCTGGTAGAAAATCAAATTGCAGACATATGATCTATTCATAACTTGTATAAACAATGCAGGATTATGACGACTAAGATCTACTTTAATAATCTAGATGAATCTCCTTGATTAATGTGATCAATAAAAAGGATTTAATCTCTACTTGAGAGAGCGAGTCAATTAATCACACAAATATAGCAAATGTGCACTGATAAATTGAAAATAAGCTTGTTACTTCAATTTAAACAACCATAAATAATCAGCATGGAGACAGCTTAGCAATGTTTCTCAATAAACTCAACATACAATTGACACTGGAAATAACCCGCCACACCAACTGATTTTCATTGAATTCACCATTTTGAAACATGCACATATTCTCTGATAAGAGAAATATATTCTAATGTAGCCATTCCTAATCTACTTTATATGATCTAAAATCTTATGTTGTGAATTACAATCGGGGTGCATATATATACACCAACATTCAAAAAACATATTGCTTTGAAATCATGTTGGCCACCGTAGAAATTAGGCTTCAATCAAGTCAGCCTACAACAACATTTAACATTCACATGTTGGCCAACAACATTTGAAGTTTATTAATCGCCAATGGAACAGTCGCTGAGACACCTAGAAAATATGCCAAAGGCAATTATAATGTTGATCCATGTCTGCTTGTGTTCCCTGTGCTTCATCGTGACCAACTGTTTGCTATGCCGAAGTCAAGATGTATCCATTTTTCCTCTTTATGTTTTGTTATAGCTCTGCGATATCGGGGAGACATCGTATCGAAAACCCTATGTCACACTGAGAGCACCCATGTGTTATATTTGTTTCAGTTGCCGAGACACAAGAAAATGTCTTATCAAAATGAACCTCTATTTGATTCACTATTGTTGTAACCTCCATCTATTGGGGAGACCTCATGTAGATCAAATTCTGCTTCACTGAAAGTCACCCTGAGATAACCTTAGATCACCAAGAGAAAGCAATCCTCACACCGAAAGCCACTTGAAAGAACCCCTATGCTCTGTCGGTGAGACAAATACATATTGACGTGACCATTCACCGAAGACACCTTAGTCTCATCGAAAGATCTATGAAAGGAATTCCATGTGTAAGTTCGGTGAGACCGAAGGTCACTCGCCAAGACCTTACAACACTAGCTATATCTCTCACCGAGTTGTTTCGTTTAGATGCCGGTCGGTGTGACAAAAAAAAATCACTATGAAATTGCTCTGAAGGAAACATGTTAGGCCGAAGTGATCCATTGTGCACAAATCAGTAAAACACTAAAGATTCACCAAGACATGATGTTGATAACTCCAAACTCACACCGATGAACCTCCAAATGCATAGTCGGGGAGACACATTAAATTCGGTAAGATGCTACCACGACAGCCCAAAACTCATGCTGATAGATGTCTCCATGGTCACCAAAGCAACAAGAAAGTTATGTCGATAGCCAAACAAAAGTCTCATTGATACACCTAAAACAGAAAAATATTAGCAGAAAAACATAATGGGTTAGGGAGACCCAAACAGACTTACACCAATATGGACTAAAATGTGGAAAATGCAGACATGGATGAATTCCATGGGGAAAAATGGGAAAAATATGAATAAAAATGCCATGAAGGGATGAAAATGTGCTCGAGATAAGACTCTCATGGAAAATGTATGGGTGTGAACAATATGAAAAAAACATCATGAAACTATAGTTCCAACACTAACCACAATAAAATGATAATTTTTTTTATAAGATTTTAGATATAAGTAGAGGACTCATGTCCCAATGTGATGCATATTTTTTGTAATTTTTTTCCAAGTAGATAATTAATTATGAATTTTTTATTACAGCTTTAAAAAAATATAAAAACTCGTATGTTTGACCACCTTAACATGGTTAAAACTTCATGAAATTCATTTTTTCTTTTTTTAATCCTATAGTATGTGAAGCATAGAATCTGACACATGTTCCGAATTCAAAAAATGTGATACCGTTTGAAACTATATATGTTTTTCAATAAACCTTTCAATTAGGACTTTAATCAGAATTCAAATAGAAAATGAATAATAATTATTTATTAAATTCAAAGTAAAGGATAATTTATATTGGTGGAAAGATGAGAATCTCCTTTAAAAACCCTTTTCATTTCATCAATTTTAGGTAAAAAATAGTCATCAACCACATACCCTACACATACTCATCATATCGCCACTTTTTGGTCTATTGTGATCCTACACATACTCACATCTGTATATGTTGTTAAGGAGAAATTATTTCTTTTTGGGTACAGCAGTCCATAGTCAGCAGTACTCTTAATATACTTGAAGATTCTTTTTACAACATTGACATGAGATTCTTTTGGGGAAGCCTAAAACCTTGCAACCATGTAAACTACTTGCATTATATCAAGCCTAGATGTGGTTAGATATAGTAAAATTCCAATCATTGATCTATACAAGCTCTAATTTGCATCAAATGATTCATTTGATTTTCTTAACTTGTAGCTAGTAATCATGGGAGTATTGACTTGTTTACTATTCTCCATGCCAAACTTCTTAAGCATTTATTTTGCATACTTGGTTTGAGATATGAATATTCCTTTTTCTAACTGTGCTATTTGTAAATCAATGAAAAATCTGAGTTCTCCTAGCATGGATAGTTCAAGATCATCTTGCATATGTGTTGAGAATATTCTTCACATTAATCATTGCTACTATATACACCTAAAAATGGTCTAGATGATCTATTTAATCAAATCAAATTTATTTAATTAATTGACCTTCTAATTCATCTACATATAAATAAATAGAAATATTTATTTATATAGTTCACTTCTTTATTCCTCTATCTTTATCATATTAATTCATCTTAATTAAATAAAAAAATTCAATACTTTCTTTTATTTAATTATCACATTTCTTTTATCTTAATTTAATAAACAGATTTTAATAGTTTGTTTTATTAAATTAAATATCTTTTACTAATTTTAAATAAATCCAATTTTCAAATTGGTCACATTTCTAAAGCCTTTTCCCTCTTCATGCATTTCCAAACAAAGTTGAATGCTTCATTATAATAAATTCAACTTTACCTTCAATAGACAAATTGGAGAAAATTTGGTTGTCTTCTTCCATTGATTTCTTCCTATCATTTGGTAGAATATTTTTATGGGTAGAAACACTCTCCATGATCTTCTCTAGCTTCTTTATCTTTCACCATTCATTGCTTCAAATAAAATATAGAACCTTTCTTTGTTGCCACATCACAATATGTTGCAGAAAATCTATAAATACAACTTCTTTCTATAGGAAATAGATCCCGACTTTGTGCAATCTTACTCTACAGAAATAGCATTAGAGCAATTAAGCATTTGAGAATTGATCATTTAGCAAATCGAATTATCTAAGCATTTATCATCATGGTTTAATATTATTTGTACCTTAATTAGTTTAATAGAGTATTATTTTCATATCATATCCATATCAATCAATATCATGTTATTTTCATCTACAGTGGCATCGTCATATAGGATTAGATTCCTATATTTTAAAATATCTTGTTCTCTAGATTGTCATTTTAACAATCATAGTGCTTACACAATCTGAGAGCCACTATGATTTAATAAATCTTTTGAGATAGAGAGCAATGCGATAGTTTTGAGAGATTTCTTGTGTTTCAATTAGATTAATTATTTGTTTAAATCTCTTAATATAATGTCTTATTGATTTTGTGTTATTTACATATTCACATATTTTACTTACATAAATTGGCATCCATTGTGGGGCCCAAAAACCCCATTTTTTAACATTATTTTTATTGAAAAGTGTGCCTACAAATTTTGACATGATTTCTTTTAGCACGACCGAGAGTTCTTTTAGCGCATCTAAAACATTTTTTGGCATATCTGATCTTTGTTATAGCACATCTCAAACATACATTGGCACATAGTGTAACACCCATCGTGCAAACCCCAGAGAACACACACATAGCAAATAATTTTTTTTTAAAACAATATAATTAAACATGCAAGAAACATTAACCATAATCACATAACACATTACATTACACTTTTACGCTTAGCTCTCTGGGGCATGCTAGGTTACTTCACAAACAACTAACAACGAAAGTAAAAGATAACAACATAACTATTAATATTACAAACCATGAATAAGAATACATCTAATAACCAAGAGTGAGAATATTATACATTACATAATACAATCATAATGAATCTCTTTTAACAAGTTACAGTTGTTCCTAACTATACATCATCATTAAAATATTAAATTACAAGCTCTTGATTAATAATTACATTAAATTTCCCAAACGTGTGGGATAATATAAATACAATGAAATCTAAAATACAAAGTAACACTGGTGCAACACCTACTGCAGAAATGCTGAGAAGATAGACTACTGAAGGGGAACCCAACGGGTGAGGAGCACATTCCACCCAACCATGTGAATTATGAATAACTCACCCCCCGTGCTCAGAGGTGACAAGGAAGTTAACTCGACCATGATTGTCAAACCGACTCCATGAACAACATAGTATGAATACAATTACAACTCAAGGTTACAATGACATAGACCACAACATTCACGAGTGAAGAAATAAGATAAAGATAAGAAACTTGCCACAATTAATCAAAGCACTGACAATTAAACAAGTCCAAAGAACATTCATAAGTCATTCTCAAAAGAATCAGAAACACATTAAGCATATCACTCCCAAAACACATTTCTAGAGGCAATAAACAACAAAGCAAATGGGTATCTAGTGGAGAGTGTCATCGCTTAGCTCTCCCTAAGATCCCTAACATAAACCAAAATACGGCAAGGGTTGTACCTTCAAGTATAAGACACATAACACAAAACAAGACATGCGAGGAAAATCCATCTCGCGATAACTCAAGTTACAGTGACCACCATTCTCGTACAACCCTTCCAAAATTTAAAGCTTAAAAACATGTAATATTCCAATCCCAAAGGTACAAGAATAAACGTCCAAGAAAATAAATCATGCCTCTAGAGCAAGGGTTTGTAAAACAACAGGGTTCCCACATGGACAACACTATCAAAACCATAAAATAATGTAAAAGAAAACTCAAAATATATTTTGCAAGTTTGCACTATTAAATTTAATTCCATTCCCAATTAAATAATTAATTTCACCAAATGGCTGATCATTACAAAAAGAATATCTGATTCCAATCATCAAATATAACGAAATGCAATTTTCTCGAGATAATCCACAACAACGTTTTAAGACAAATTTTTTGTTTAAAATTATTTAAAATAATTCCCTATATATATGTATATATAACATTATTTAACCTTTTTAAATAAAATACATAAATTACATTTTAAAATAAAATTAATATTAAATAAAATAATTATAATTATATTTAAAATAAAATAAATTATATTTATAATATTTAATAACATAAATATATACACCAAAATAAATATACATATAAAATAAAAATAAATTCAATTCAATTCAATTAAATCTCACATAAGTAAAGGGGCCAATGGCCCTACTGACTGCCCACAACAATCTTATTGACTGCTACATGTAACAGTCATAAAGATGCCACGACAGAGGGTGAGGGATGACTGTATAGAAATCAAGCTGAGTTCATCAAGGAATTTAAATTTCAAATAATACAGTGGATAAAGGCATCGACTACAATGCTATATTTGTCTGAATAGTTTCAGAACACATGTTCATGCAAAGTAGATCAGCTAGAGTAAGAATCAAATATTCACTTTACAAATTATCAGTTTTCAACAATAAATCCTATTAAAAGATACATATATTTACCGAAACTATAATTCCCTTAAAAAGACCAAACCATATAATTATACTAGGCAACATCAATATAAAAGCATTAATCCCTTATCAAACATGCCAAATAGCTAGCACAAGGAGGTCGTTGGGCAAAAGCGGGATAATAAAATAATGCAGATTTGGATTCCAGTTCACCACAAACAACAATGTACAAAGTCCCTTTGGTTTAAGGCAAAACTATATTTTAGGAACACATATGCATGCAAATTGAAATCTCCACATTATGTATGAACAAGGGAATTCAAATGGTTCAATATCAATGCAAGTCACATGCCCCAACAATATGAAACTAATGTAATTCTCCTTACCAGTTTCAGGCTTAAAAACCTATCAAAGCAATAAGGCAGCGAAGCAAAAAAAGAAGAAAGTTTGAAGTTTAGGCACAAGAAATAAGATTGCTATCAAATCTCATGCATACAATAGCCAACAAAAAGAACCAAGCCACCCACATTTAGCTGATGCAAAACTAGGATGACGCCATTTAAGGGGATACTAGGTTGGCGCGCCCTTGAAAACTAAAAAAAAAATATGACATCCAGGCAAAAAAGAAACATAGACTTGCAAGCAACGAATTAGGAAGGAGTGACGACTAAAAATAAATCTCAATCTTGAAAGGATGCTCGAAATAGAATGATTATATTATCAGGAAAAATTGCAAATAGGGAAATGATGAAAAACAACATGGAGCATTAAAACATCGAATGTTGGATATACAAGCCTAGAAATAGCCATCTTGAAATACTCTATTGAATTATCTCAAAACAGTATGTCAAACAATTCAAAACAATTGTAAATCGCCTTCCAAGTTTGAAATACTAGCACATGACAATCAATACAAGACATCAAATTCCTATCACTCGAGCAATAACTTTCAACAAAGAGGGAGAAAAGATTCAACTACATTATTCGAAGAACAAAATACAACCAAACCTAGATTCCTTTGCTTCGTGACAGAGAAGTGTTGAAGATAAAATCTACACAGCAATATCCTCTTTCCCAAGCTTCGATCAACTTCAGAAAATTCGTTCTCTTTGAAAGCCCCCAAAAGCAATTCCCCAAAGAAAAAAAAATGTATTCTTTTCTTTTTAACAAATAATGTTGCAGACCCAATTTCATTCAAAAAAACCAAAAATCAACTACTACTGTCTCAATAATCCCCTGTGTCCAAAATACTCATAAATTTTCAATTAAATACAAGATATTACCCATTTTTCCAAAAGCTCTAAAAAAATCCATAATAAAAGAAATTATTTCTTTAAAAGCAAAATTTTCAGTTAAATATCAAATCACATTCATTCTTTCATCTTTTTCTATTCTTTTATTTATTTATTTTTCTATTTTCAATACTTTTGTTTTAATTTCTTTTTCTTTTTTTACAACTTTACTTGCAAAGCACATTATCTAATTAATTTTAAATAATTTTATTCTAACAATTATCCTCAACAAGATAATTAATTAAAATAATAAAACACAATTTAATATTTTAATTATCATTTAATAAACTCATGACTTTTAAAAATTAAAAAAAACATTTAAAAATTTAAATACAATTTAATCTAACATTAAAATAAACAATCATTTCCATAAATTAAATAAAATAAATCATAGCTTATAAAATACCAACATTAATAAAATACGACATAACACAACCACAAGCCACAATAACGACAACTACAAAAACGTACAATACCAATCAAACAAGATGGTCTGACATCATGGGTCGGGATGACTTCCAAGTCATCTTTGTTTCAACATTATGCCATTGGGTTATTGGTGCTCGCCCTGTCCTACCGAAGTAGGTGGAATCGAGACTATGTACCTATAATCCCTGCATACAAACGAATTCATGTACTTGTGCATACGTATATAAAATCAAAGCATTTTATTGTGAGAAGGAATTGCAGTGTAGCAGGGCACCCGTGATGAGTGGTGCTACACTGTCCTTCATCACATCTATCCAAACAATATAATATAACTGATAAATCAATCATTTCTAAACTAACAAATCATATCATATTATCATGAACAATTACTAATTAATTACATCACCACCTAATACTGCATCTATATAAAAACATCACCAATTAAATGAAAACATAATGTAATATCATACTCACAAAAATACCATTAGAAGCTCTTGTCCCATCCTCTTCTTCTGATTCCTTAGCCAGACTACCTACACATCCCAGGTGAGAATGGAGGGGTACTACACATAGATTTGATACTTTGGTGCATCAGGGGATTCTTATAACACATCTGACATTTCTTTTTGCACATTCATTGATTTCTATAGCACATAGAACTATTCTTTTAGCGCATCAGAATAGTATTTTAGCGCATTTGTCTAACTTTGCAGAAAATTAAAATCTTGGATACTAATCACTATTTTCTATGTTGTAGGTACTAAATACGCTTGTCAAAAACATTTGTAGGAAACTACTACATTGGTCAAAGATATTTATTCAAAATTACTAATAGTATTTATAGGGGTTGGAGTTGTCTTTATTGCTTTCTATTGATTAAATTAGGCACCTAGCTTAATTAAAAGATTAAAGAACCCATTTTTTACTATGTTTGAAAAGTGATAGGTCTATTCTCTCCCCTTCACTAGGTGATTAGAATGCTAGACTCACTATTTATGCTTTATTAACACCTTTAGAAGGCATGTCATAGTGGGAAAAAGTACTCACCATACAGGAACGACCTAAGTGGGAACAACTAAAGCCAAGCTTTCCAACCCACTCTAATCAAAAGTGAATTTGGGGAAACCCAAAATTCAATAGAAGTGTGCAAGATAACCATCCCCAAAGCCTTTGTTCTAAAGGTTGGGAGGTCTCTTGAGGGAGTTTATTATTTTCTATGCCGAACAAAAATCCTTTCTACGAACTTTAAGTTAGAATCCAACCAAGTTAGTTTTCAAACACTTTCTATATCATAGTGCAAAGGGATGGAAGAATCTACCCCCAAGACACTCACCATATAACTATTAGAGACCCTAGCCAAAAGTGGAGGATTCAACTTTGGTTAAGACTTGGGAAAGGTACAAACACGGGCGCTCTCTACGGGGTGACAAGGATGTGTGAGTTGACATAGTTGCAAGTTGTGGGATGTGGTATTTTTAGTGACCTTTGAGATTAGAAAAGTTCTTGAATTGTATTATCTTTGGTTATACCTATGGAAATTGAAAGAATCAAACCTGATTCTAGAATACACACTCATTTTTTAATACATAGATTTGAAAAAAATGTTTACAAACTTGTTGTTGTGTGTAAAGTTATTTCCAAAGGAATCATCCAATTAGAGCACTAAATTCCCAAGATTCAAAAACAAAACAACCACACGAATTTCCATTGATCATAAATTTATACCTTGGAAACATCCTTTTTACTAGTTAAAAGCATAACAAACAGACAAACTTTCAAAATCACAGAATGTTTCTAGATTAGCACATACATCCTCTATTTTGGTGCATTAGTTACCTCTTGTAGTGCATCTGAGTTATACTATATTGCATCCATAGATTCTCTTAGTACATCTAGGGAATACTTTAGTGCAACTGTTCCACTTTCCAGTGCATCTACATATCTACTTAGCGCATTCACAAAGATCAAATTTAACTATCTAAATCACATTTAAGGGCAGTCTAGTGCATCCCTAGATAGTTTTAGTGCATTTGACCCATACCTTAGTGCATCTCAGTCATCTTGCAATGCATTTGAACCATATTTTGGCACATTGACCTTATCTTTTAGTGCATCCAACTTATTTTTTGGTGCGTAGGAGTAATAGTCTAGTGCATACAGTCTATTTACCAGTGGATCCATTCTTTGTTTTAGTGCACTGTGCAAACTTTTAGTGCATCTATAAAAAAATTTAGCACATCTAAGGTTTTTTATAGTGCATCTAGAAAATAAAAAACTAGAGAGCTATTTTCACTACATGTTAGACAGTTAACATTAGAATTCAAGATTTTTATCAGAATAGAAGTTTTCCTTAGTTAGACTAGTGTCTCAAACTTGCATAAACTAGACTTTACAAGTGAAATTCTTCTAAATTAAAACAAGATCTAATACCTTAAAGTGCCTAAATTATCAAACACACCTTTGATTATTAAGCTAAGTTTCATGATTAGGATTTGTCATCCTACCATCACGAAACGAAGCTGTATAATCATATTTAACTTAGTCTCTCAATAAAAATTATCAATATATTTAACTTAGTTAATATCCTTGGAACTACTCCAAACAAAGTTTAAAGTTTAGTTAAAATTACAACACTTGTATACCCATTTTCACAAGGTCACAAAGACATAAACTCAGAGAAAAAGAGATTGAAACTCTAAATACCATGGTTGAAGAAAATCCTTTTCATAGATTTCATCAAGCTGAACCTAATGAAACAACTAAAGAGGACATCCAAATTGCACAAAAAGATCCTAACTTCCATAAATTTATGGAGAAAGTTTTGGAAAAAGATGGAGAAAAATACCTTTTAATGCTAGTTGGGCTAGGTGCAAAACTTCCAAAGGACATTGATGTTAATCGACTAAAAGAAACACCCAAAAGAGTTGAAACTGAACCACAAAACACAAATCAAGTGGCTTCCTTAACACATCAAATGAAAAACATGCAGCAACTCTAAGATATACAAAAAGAACCATGCAAAGATACTTGTTACAATATATTTGTTCATATCCTCTTGATCCAAGTGTGGACATGATACTGTTTCCTAGACATTGTGAATTCCCAAAATATGATAAATATAATGGTAAAACTAATCCTATAGATCATGTGAGGGAATTTTGAACCATGAGTTTAGAATTTGCACAAGAAGAGACTTCTTTGATGAGGTTGTTTCCAACAATCCAAGGAGGTCAATGTATGGAATGGTTCTCTAAGTTACTACCAAAAATTCAATCCTTTGAAGAGTTGGTCAACAAGTTTATCTCACAATACTCCTATAACATACAACATGAGATAACAATAAATGACCTTTACAATACAAAACAAAAACAAAAGGTGTAACATTTATCTCATTTTTACAATGATGGATAAGATTGTTTGATAGGTATCATCGTCCCATACCTGAAGAAGAAAATATGGAACTATTCATTGATAATTTGACTGATGAGATGAGCTATAGGCTTGAATTACAATGCCCACCCATGTTTGAAAAAAAGAATTGAAAATGGGATCAAGATCAAAGAATCTTTGGTAAAGATAGGGGTATTAAAAATATACAATGAGGGATCATATAATGCAAGCTCCTCGAAGCACTAAAACAACAATGATAAACCAAAGTTTTGGAAAAATAATAGAAATGTTTGTAACAATGATGCTATAGTTGAAACACAAAATGTGAAGCTAGTATTTAATTTTATAGCATCTACCACCAATACCAATAAAAAAAAAACCAATACATCAATCAAAATGCCAATCAAAAAACCAATCGTGACAATGTTGAATCTAAACCACAATCATTTCAAAAACCATCAAATCAAAGAAGATTCACACCTTTGGGACAAGCACTCAACTCAAAAATGAGAGAAATTCTTACACATAGACTTATCACATTACTAGAACCACAAAATTGGGAACCATGAGTCAAGCCATCTTGGTGGAATGATGCAAACTACTGTGAATTTCATAAAAAAAGGGCACAAAACAAACAATTTCATGTAGCTGAAACACTTAGTGCAAGATTTTATTGATAACAAGACAATATTTGTAGGAAATAAAATGAACAATGATCATCAGGCATTCAAAAATCCCTTACCAAAATATGAAAACGGAGAATCTTCTTTTGCAAACAATAAAGGTAAAAATGTGAGCTACATTTATGACACCACCATTCTTCATATTTCTGCAGTTGAAGATAATGGCACACCTGATACTTAAATTAATGACATCATAACAAGAAATTTGATCACAAATATTGCAACAAATGATAATGAGATTAATGTCATTAAAATCAGAGAAAAAAAAGACTATCAACCAATCAATGTGACAACAAGGGGGCAATCCAAAGTAATATTGAAAGGAGCTACATCTAAAACAACTATTGCCTCTTCAAATAAGTACAACATAGTTGATCAATTGCAAAAAAATTTAGTTCAAATATCAATATTGGAACTGCTTAAAGTTTCACCAACCCATAAGGAGATTTTGGAACTAGCTCTTGTAGCCACCATAGTACCTAATAATCTGAAGTTGATCAATTCTAGGCTATGGCGGGACACTTGACCACACCTTACCGCCTATAATTTCTTGAAAATGATGGTGTATCACTCACCCATCCCCACAATGTTGCCCTTCACATTGAGTTTTTAATTCACAAACATCATGTTAAACGTGTTCTAATAGATGGTGGAGCTGGTTTAAATATTTTCACTTTAAAACTTATTCGTGCACTAGGATATTCTGAAAATTCTATTGATGCTGAAGGGAAGATCACAATAAAATCATATGATGAAGAAGAGATATCCTCCAAGGGATTGATCATGTTACCTATACAAGTGGTACCAATTGTGAAGAATATAGTTTTCCAAGTGCTAGACAAATATTTTCCATATAATATACTTTTGGGATTTCCTTGGATTCATGAAATGCAAGCAGTGCCTTCAATGTATCATCAATGCTTGAAATTTCTTGTAAATGGACAAGAAGTCACTATTTTAGCTGATTACAATAACCCTCAATATTGTAACATGCTTAAAACAACTCAAAACACTTTTGTGCCACATAACAAAGAAGAAAACACTCCTAGTTCTCCAAATAATGAAAGGCAACTAAATGTTGTATCAAAATGGGTTGAGAAAAAGGACTAGTCAAAAGATAAAGGTGTTGTTGATTCTACTCCATCAAATAATCAAGGTAAAATAGATACTCTATCAAAGAAATTTGAGAAAAAGATCCACTTAAAAGAAAAAGACATGGGAGAATATTCAATGGAGCAATCTTTGGGTCTTTCACAATTGTTGCCTTCTCCAAGAACATATGGACAACCATCAACATCAAAACAACAATCCTCACAACCTACCATAGTATTTGATGGAAGATTTGTAAAGGTAGGAACTTTAGTTGACGAATCTGAAGATAAGACCATCGTCAATTGGTTATGCACAGATGAGGAAGCATCTACACCAGTATACAAACAAATCAATATGGAAAAGGGAAAACAATCTTAGAGAAGATGGGGTATGAAGGACAAGGACCTATTGAAAAAATAAAAGAAGGAATTGTAGAACCAATCCAACCTCTCACACTTCATTCAAAGGACAAAGTAGGACTAGGCTACATGGAAGAGACAAAATAACTCACTCATAGAGTTGTTGAAAGAATCCTTCAAATGTGAGATAGTTTTGAAGTAGATTCCAATGAATATGATTGGGATTCTTTATCTAAAGTATCATATGAGGACAAAAAAATTGATGTAATAAAGGAGTATGCACCTACACATATGGAGGGATAAAGCTTAGGGACTAGACCCCTTCTATTTGGATCATATAATATCTATGACACAAGTGAGGATGAATAGATACCAAGCAAGATAGATGACTTGGAGGAGAGTAATATCATAGACCTTGACATCGCTATCAAAAACTTTGATAATGTTGTTATCAAAACACTCATAGCCATTGACTTTAGCCAAAATGATGACCTTTTACCCTTAATACACCTTGAACTTATCGACTGGGAACCAAGTGAAGCTATCAATGTACCTATCTTTTTCAAATGATGACACCATAATTAGCCTCCTTTGTTTTGATGAACCTGACATAAGTTCCAATCATAAATATCATAAAAAATATTTTACTTAGGAGGGTGTCAAATCTCCCAGTTGCAAAATTGAAAATATGAAAAATGGATCTAATGGTGGAAACCATTTAATAGCAATATTAGATCTCAAAAAATTAAAAATAAAGAATGCATCTAATAGTGAAAACCTATTTAAGGCATTGAAAGATGGGAGATTTGACACTCTTCCAAAACACTATCATGAGAGATCATTAGTGTTGGTGGAGCCTACACAATTTATCAATTTTGGCATAGCACAAAAAGTAAAGACTCTACATCTAGCAGCATCCATGACTGAACAAGAAAATCCTAAGTTGACCAAGTTCTTTGAAAAATGACAAATAAACATTGCTTGGTCTTACTCTAATATGCCAAGTTTAGACCCAGATCTCCTAATGCATCACTTATCTCTACCATTTGGAGTGAAACTTGTGAAGCAAAAACTAAGGAAAATGCATCTGCATATCATCTTGTTGGTAAAAGTAGAACTGAAGAAATTATTAAACACAAGATTCATTCGATCTATTGATTATGTTGAGTGGATTTCTAATATTGTACCTATTTCTAAACTAGATAGCAGCATCAGAATATGTACTAACTTCAAAGATCTCAACAAGGAATGTCCAAAGGATTATTTTTGTTTGCCAAACATTGACATCATTGTAGACTTGACATCAAGACACACCATGTTATCACTAATGGATGGATTTTTTAAGTTACAATCAAATCAAAATAGCACTAGAAGATCAAGAGAAAACAAAATTCACATGTCCATGGGGAACGTTTTGCTAGAACATCATTCCTTTTGGTTTGAAGAATGTGGGGACCACTTATTAGCGAGAAATGCCCACCATTTTCCATGACATGATGCACACTTTCATGGAGGCTTATATGGATGACCTGTTGGAAAAATATTTCACCAGAGAAGGAAATTTGGAAATCCTAGACAAATTTTTTTCCATATTAGAGAAGTTGAATGTCAGATTAAATCCTAAGAAATGTGTGTTTGGCATGACATCAGCAAAGCTTCTAGGATACATATTTTTCAGAGAAGGGTATTGAAGTGGATCCTGCTAAGGTCAAGGCCATAATGGAGATGCTGCCAGCTAAGAATATCAGCAAGCTATGGTCTCTATAGGGAAGGATTTAGTCTATCCAAAGATTCATCTCTCAATTGACTGACAGAACTAATATGTTTAATCACCTATTGCACAAGAATGTTCCATTTAGATGGGATGTGAAATGTGAAGCTTATTTCAATCAACTAAAACAATATTTAATGTCTCTACCCATATTGATGCCACCAACAAAAGGAAAATCATTATTACTTTACATAGCAATAATTGAAATTTCTTTGGGAATTCTATTAGCATAGGAAGATTTTGAGGGAAAAGAAAGGACTATCTATTATATTAGTAGAACATTAAATGGACATGAAATCAACTATACCTTCATTGAAAAGGCTTGTTTGGTGGTAGTATTTTCTACTCAATAGCCGTGATATTACATGTTAACCCACACTATCAAACTCATAGAAAAGATTGATCCACTAAAGGATTTACTTAGCAAAGTTGCACTAACAAGAAGACTAGCCAAGTGGGTAATGATCTTGAGTGAATTTGATATCCACTATGTAGATTTAAGGGCCATCAAGGGTTAGGTGATAGTTGATCAAATAGTTGATGCACCACTTCAAGATGATCATCCACTAAGCATTGAGTTTCTTGATGCAGATGTCCTTACCATGACAACACAATAGTGGATGCTATATTTTGATGTGTCCTACACACAATGTGGGTTAGGCGTTGGAATCCTATTTGTCACACCTCAAGGACATACCATCCCAAAATCCTATAGACTCATGTTTCCTTGCACAATTAATGTAGCTAAATGTGATACATTAATCATCAACCTCAAAGTGGTAGTTGAATGGAAGATCACAGAGTTGTAAGTGTATTGAGATTCACAACTAGTCATTAATTAGGTGAATGATGTTTATCACATGAAAGATGAGAATTTGATGCCATATAAGAAAATGGTGGATGATTTTAAAAAGTACATTTTTGAAATCAAATTTGAATAGATTCTAAGAGAAAATAACAAAGTTGTTGATGTTATGGCAGCAATTGCTTCCCTTCTACAAATACCAAAAAAGCAAGGCAATTATGAGTGTATGGTGGAACAAGTGTCTAATCTTGCTTATGATAATCCTGAATCCCAAACCATATGCCACCTAGTTGAAATTGGATCCTGATTTTATGGGAAGATCTATGTTTACCTAAAAGACAACACCCTTCCACCCAATTTGTCTTGAAACCAAAAATGAAACTTCATCTTCCAAGCCACACAACATACCCTAATTGTTGAAATAGTTTACCGCTAAGGTCTTAATGGTACTCTCCTTTGATATCTAGAATGTAATGAATCTGAGATGAACTTATGTGAGGTTTGTGAAGGTATTTGATGAACTCATTCAAGTGGACTAACTCTTGCTAAGAAACTCCTAAATTTGGGGTATTACTGGCCGAATATGGAGGAGTCTTTTTAGTTTGTTAAGAAGTGCCAAAAATGTCAAATCCATGGTAATCTCATACATGCACTAGCATAAGAATTACAACTGTTCACATCAGCAAGGCCTTTCTATCAGTGTAGATTGGATCTTGTAGGTAAGATTCATCCATCTTCATCCAATGGACAAAAATTCATCATCACAGCCACAAAGTATTTTACAAAATGGATTGAAGTTGTTCCCTTAACAACAATCATTGGAAAAAAAATTTCTTTCATCCTAAATTGCATCATCTATCAGTATGGAATTCCTCAATCCATTGTCACAAACAATGGTAGACCTTTCAGGAATTAGGATTTCGAAGAACTGTGTGAGAATTTTCACATCTAGCATGATTTTTCAACACCATACTATCCTCAAGGGAATGACAAAGCAGAGGCCTCAAACAAAACTATTTTTAAAATATTAAAGAAAACATTTAACGATCTATTGGATGTGATTGGAACATTCAAGTAAACCCTGCATTGTGGGCATATCGAACTAGCATCTATACACCTACAAGAGCTACACCATATTCCTTGGTGTATGGATCAAAGGTCATTATCCCTATTCAGGTTGAACTACCATCACTCTATGTGTTATTAAAGGGAATCATTTCAGATGAGGATTTTTGAGTGTCTAGACTTTAGGAGCTAGAATTGTTGGATGAATGTCATCAACAAGTTGTGGATCATTTGAAATCCTATCAATAGAGGATGTCTAGGAGTTATAATCATAGAGTAAAACCTAGATAATTTCAGGTTGGAAACTTACTCTTAAAAGAGAATCCTCAAAATCAATAGGATAAAGAGAAGAAAGGGAAGTTGGAACCTAACTTGCTAGGTCCCTTTGTTGTCATATTAGTTTATGGATTTGGAGCATATCAGTCATCTACACCGAAAGGGGATTTGTTTGATGAACCTATCAATAGTTTCCATCTCAAGAATTTCTACACCTGAATCATCCAATGTATAGTTAAAGTCTTGAAAAATAGATAGAAAAAAAAAAAAAATTGAAAAAAATGATCACCTTGATGAAAACTTGGCAAATAGGCGTCTTGGTGACAAAAAGTTAAAAAATAAAATAAAATTAAAAAAATCATAAAATCTAAAAAAGTGCAATAAAAACAAGTAGTGAAAACCTGGAAACAAGTGCATTTTTTATTTAAGCTAGCTTTTCCATCTATTAGATGCATGTCTTGGTTGTTCACTTTTTCCATCATTCTGCCTATTATAGAAGAGCCTGATGTACATATCTTGGCACTATGGTCATGTCTCACCCTAGCTTGGGGGAAAATCATGAACTCACTAGGGGCAATAAACTTTGAGCTTAAGAAAATAGACAAATAGTAGTATAAAAATGCAACAAACACAATGATCATGGAGAAACACAACATTGAACAATCAATCATCAATTGTTAGAAAATCAAATCATCTACATCAAAAAAATAAAATCAATCAATCAAAACAAATCTAAATGGATGATATTCTTTTGAATCATGATTTTATCGCTTTAGCATGAATGTCCAAATGTTGTACTTTTATTGTTGTTATCATTTCTCTAGAGCAACTCAATGATGTATTGAACTAGAGAAGCTAGGAAGGAGAATGATATATTCTTTGTCTATTGTTTGTAAGTTGATCATTATTACTATGTGAATTGTTGTGAGACATGATCTACAAAGTATCACTAATGACATTCTGAATTCACATAGGAAAATGATTGATTCTTATTTGTTTATGCAAGAAATGCTCAAGTCATCTCAATTTAATTATACCTAGAAGCTTGTGTTAACTTGCAATATCAAAAATAATGAAAGAAGTACTCAAATAATTATGGTATAAATTATACCATCAATTCTTGTACTAATTTTCAACATTTCAAAGGCTCAATGATGATAAAAAAATGATAAATGGATTGTTAAGATGATAACGCTCCATATGTATATTTGCATGGTTAAATTAGATTGCATTCATTTTAGTTTTGCATCTGTAGAATATATTATTCCAAAGGTTGCCAAATATTTTCAAAAATAATGTTATCTTTATCATTAATGGATTGAGTATACTTGACATTAACAAAAAAATTATCATTCTCATGTATTTGCATAATCATTTGAATTGCATATATTAGAATTCATTATTGTATCATTCATTAATTTATACATCATACATTAGAAAGCATCATCATATTGATAATTCATTCATTCATACATTACATCATATATTTGCATTTCAAAATTACCAAAAAATAGTGTATTGTATCTCATTTACATCATCATTTCATATATCATAGAAACATCATATCCAAATCAAACATATAGTTGCATTATCATATCATTCATGCATAAAAATTATCATACATCTATCTATCCATACATATATTACAATTATCATGCATCCATACATCATCATTATAGCATAATCACATTAACATCATTCATAAAGCATACAAAATAATAATCCTATGCATTATCATATTCATTATTGCATCCATACATATCCATAACATCATCATATAAAACATCACATGGCATATAGAATAGGAAATTAAATTCATCCATCATAGACATACATCTTAGAATCATATAAAACACATATATATTGATAATCCACTGCATATCATATAGCCTCAAAATCATAATGTCAAAGTGTAAAAGGATATCCAAAGGTATAAAGAGATACATAAATATACAAAATGGTAGTATATCATAGTGTCTTAACTAAATCAAGAATTACACATCATGTCCAAAAGTATAACAAATATGTCATCACATCAAAGCTATGTTGTGCTCGCACTAGATGGTGTTGGCATCACTGGACCAGTACCTGCTGCACTAAATAGACTTGCAATAGGATCTATCCAATCTCCTGGAAGTGGCTATGTAACACATATGCTAGTGGTCTAAGACTAGGTCCTACCTAATTAGGACTATGCAAAGCTCTCTCACCACTTTGGAGGAACCACCTCATGATATCTCTATTTGTAGAACTTGGCCTCCTAGGTGGTATAACTTACCTCTCTAGAATAATCTGTTGTCCTAGTAACCTCTGCTACCTATTGTAATCTCTCAAAGATTCCATCGGCCTACTCCACTTTGTGTTGCAAAGTGTCTCTCTCTACAGTAAGTGTGGTGACTTGTGCCTGCATCTAGCCCTGTGCATGAACTTGGGCCTCGACTTGTGTAAGTTGGGCCTGTACCTACTATACCTATTGTCTTGCAATATCCCTCTCTATTGTCAATCCATTAATATGTCCCTAAGCCTGTGCTAACAAAGCCTGTACTTGCTCAAGCTAGCCCTACAGTGTCTACACCTGCACCTATAAAGAAGTTATTTGTGTCTATTGCTACTATGAGGGTAACCTAATATCTACATGTTGTTGAGCCACCCCTACTAATGATTGCCTCTTACGAGGCACTTTGAACTCTCAAACATAAAAGTTGGGCCACCACCGCCCTCATGTCCTCCACCGCCATCACCTTCATCTCCATCGCCTCCATCTTGGTCACCCCCATCACTATCATCTCCATCTCCATCCCCATCATCATTGCTCTTTGCCTCCTCCTTCTCATCTCCTCCACCTCTTTGTTTCCTGTGCATCGACCTACTATCCTGTCCTCCTCATCTAATAATGGAATTGGCTCATCTAGGATGGTGACCTATGGGAATGGATGTAAGAAAAGGTATTGGGTATACTCCTCTAATATTGGAGCGTCGATGATCTCTAGATGAATATCCCAAATAATGGCCTGTAGACCTTGGTACTCCTACACTGCAACATCAAATGATAGGGTGGGTCCCCATTTTGTGGCATCTATCTATCTCCATGCATAATGAGCAACACCCTGGGGCATACCTTGTACTCTACCATACTGTCAAAGTACCCTCCTCAGAAGAAATATCTCAATAATAAAATGTGTCTACCCAATCAGGTACATAGAATGACACAAAAATGGCATCTCAATGTCATCCTTTGGTCATTGCTCACAATCAAGATATGACCACTATATCACTGAATCTAAGTCATCAAGAGTCCTCCTCCAATACTCTAGTTTTCCCAGCCTAAGCTAAGCAACTGGACCTGCATGAACATGTACATATGGTTTAATTGTAGGTCATTGTCCTTGTCCAACTAGGCAGGTGACCACTATATGCTCCTAGGCCTAGACTTGAATCTATGTGACCCTAGTTGATAAACTAGCCCCTCAAAGGTAAACTACCTAGTGTAAATCATGGTATAGATGAGTGAGCATGCATCATCCCAAGGCATATTGGTTACCCTGAGCGATCATGCTCTCAAGAATCCTACCCCATCCAACTGAAAGTCCCTTTGACCTATGATCAGGACAAAGGAACCCTCCAATGAATCCAACAAGTATAGATGACAATGTGGCATAGGGATCAACCATCTCTCTCTAAGGAATCTTGTAGCCACATATTTGATCATCCTTGAATACTCTCCTTTGTGCATCGGTATCATCCTGCTCATGAGAATCATATAAGATCAACTCTCTAACAATAGGTATTTATAGAATTTGATAGACATCCTATAGAGTCACTATAATCTCGCTAGTGAGAAAATGAAAGGTGTTATTCTCACTATGTCGCCTCTCTACTAAAGCTATCAACAAACCCCTATTGATCTTAATATGGGGAATATCTATCAGAGAGGACAATCTACATCGCGCAATAACAACTACCTCAGGTAGCATCAAGTGTGAAATCAACTCCCATGTCCTAGGGAAACACTTTCAAATTTGTAGACTCGTCAAAGACTCCTATCATCACAAAATATTGCAAATTAGTAATCTTGTCAATCAATCAAAATTAATTAGCCTATTAATCTAATCATCTCTAGTGAAACTTTGATCAAATCTCATGAGTGACTATCATTGAACCTTACCTGTTGTGAGGTTAATTAATCAATCTACCATTGATGCTCACCTATCATGAGGATAATCATCAATCTATTATTGAACCTCGCCTATCAAGAGGTCAATCAATCAATCAATCTATCACTGATCCTAATCTATCATGAGGTCAGTTATCATCAATCAATCATTAAATATCATCTATCAGGAGGTCAATTATCATTAATCAATCATTAAATCTCATCTATCATGAGATCAATAATAATCTAATCTATTTGGATCATCAATCAAAATCAAATCAAAGGCTGACACAATAAAAAATCATCAAAATCAAGGAGTTTACTGGAAATTATATCGTTCTAACTTGGATGTGCCAAAACAATATTTCTATGCGTTAAAAAGTTAAATGCGTTGGAAAAATTCACAAATGCACCAAATAAGTGAATGCACCATTTAAATTCACAAATGCACCAAAAGAGTCTATCAATGTGCCAAATCAATGAATGTTCCATTTAAATTCATCGATGAGCTAATCTAGGGCATTAATGTGCCAAATGATCATATGCACTAAATTTTTTCTTCAATGTGCTAAATCAGGCCCGAAATGTGCTAAAAATTTCTATCCGCTAGAAAATTTGACCTATGTGCTAAATTGTTCTATGTGCTACAATAGTCATCACATGCACTACATTGGAGGGTGTGTGCACTAAACCTCTAAAAACTAAATTCAAAACATGAAAAATGAGGGAAAATCAAAATGCACAATTTACGAAGAAGTTTTTCAAGGTACATACCAAAGGTCCATACGCTGTCGGGTGGTTGTGATATCGCACGTGATCAAATTAGTGTGTGTGGTAGGGAATCACCATCTTGCAAAAATTTATCTAAATCACTCACTCACTCCAAATTTTCAAAATCACAATTGCACAAATGAAGCTTTAAATCACCTTTTTAACCTTTTTAAAGGTTAATTAAGTGGGATTTGTGTGGGGTTTATTTATTTTATTTTCGAAAGGGCTTAATTCATCAATTTCACATCTAGCAAATTAAACATCAAATTTTTGGGCTTGATAAATCATTTTTGAAATGTAAAATTTTGAAATCATCATCAAATCATCGAAAAATCATCAAAAATTCAAAAAATAATTTAAAAAAATCATCGATTTATCTCTCGAGGGGGCATATATCCATCATCACCTGAAAAACAATGTCTCAATCATATCAATTTGTTTTGTTATTACTAGCAGCAACAATAAATTTTTCTTTGAAGCAATGTGTAAACACATCACTTCAAAGAGGGGAAAAATGTCTACACCTAAAAATGGTCTAGATAATCTAATTAATTAAATACAATTTGTTTAATTAATTGACCTTCTAATTCATCTACTTATAAATATTTCTATTTATTTATATAGTTCATTTCTTTATTCTTCTATCTTTATCATATTAATTCATCTTAATTAAATAAACAAATTCAATACTTTCTTTTATTTAATTATCACATTTCTTCTATCTTAATTTAATAAACAGATTTTAATAGTTTTTTTTATTACATTAAATATCTTTTACTAATTTGAAGTAAATCCAATTTTTAAATTGGTCACATTTCTACAACTTTCTCCCTCTTCATGCATCTCCAAACAAAGTTGAGTGCTTTAGTATAATAAATTCAACTTCACCTTCAACAAACAAATTGGAGACAAATTGGTTGTCTTCCATTGATTTATTCCTATCATTTGGCAGAATGTTTTTATGGGGAGGAACACTCTCCATGATCTTCTACAGCTTCTTCATCTTTCACCATTGATTCCTTCAAATAAAATCCAGACCCTTTCTTTGTTACCACATCACAATATGCTATAGAAAATCTATAAATATAGCTTCTTTCTATAGGAAATAGATCCTAACTTTGTGCAATCTTACTCTGCAAAAATAACATTAGAGCAATTAAGCATTTGAGAATTGAGCATTTCGTAAATATAATTATTTAAGCATTTAGCAACATGGCTTTAATATTCGTTGTATCTTAATTAGTTTATCATAACATTATTTTCATATCATATGCATATCAATTATTATCATCATTTTCATCTATAGTAGCATCATCATATCATATAGCAATCATCATATAGGATTAGATTCTCGCATTTTACAATATCTTGTTCTCTAGGTTGTCATTTTAATGATCATAGTGCTTAGACAATCTAAGAGCCATTGTGATTTAATAAATCCTTGGAGATAGAGAGCAATGGGACGGTTTTGAGAGATTTCTTGTGTTTCAATTAGATTAATTATTTGTTTAAATCTCTTAATATAATGTCTTATTGATTATGTGCTATTTACATATTCACATATTTTACTCACATAGCCACCACCAAATATGATATCCTCCACATATACTACAATGATGATCATATGCTCACCTTTGGATTTAAGATATAAATTTCTATCAGTAGAACCCTTCTTGAATCCTTGTTGTTGTAGGTATTGATCCAACCTTGAATACCATGCCCTTTGGGCTTGCTTCAAAGTATATAGAGCTTTTCTCAATCTGCAAACATAATCATCATCTCTAACAGTTGAAACCTTCTAGTTGCTCAATATATTCTTCCTCTTCAAGATTTCCATTTAGAAATGTAGATTTAACATCCATTTGATACACTTTAAATCCTTTATATAATGAAAAGGAAACAAAAATTCTAATGGCTTCTAGTCTTGCAATAGGGGCAAATGTTTCTTCAAAATCAATCCCTTCTAGGGTATGTGTAGGATCATGATGGGCCAAAAAGTGGCAATATGATGGGTATGTGTAGGGTATGTGGCTGATGACTTTTTTTTAACCTAAAATTGATGAAACAAAAAGATTTTTTAAAGGAGATTCTTAGCTTTCCACCAATATAAATTATGCTTTACTTTGAATTTAATAAATAGTAATTATTCATTTTCTATTTGAATTACAGCTAAAGTCTTGATTGATAGGTTGATTGAAAAACATCTATAGATTTTAAACTCTATCACATTTTTTGAATCTAAAACATGTGTCACATTCTATCCTTCACATACTATAGGATTAAAAAAAATGAATTTCATGAAGTTTAGACCAAGTTAAGGTGGTCAGACATACGAGTTTTTTATATTTTTTAAAAGTTGTAGTTAAAAAATCATAATTAATTATTTACTTGGAAAAATATTACAAAAAAAATGCATCACATCTATACATGAGTCCTCTACTTATATCTAAAATATTATACAAAAATATTATCATTTTATTATAATTAGGGTGGTCAGACAAACACCTACTTATTTTTTTGCTGAAATTTAAGTACTATTGCATTGAATTTTAAAATTTCCACCAAATAGATTTAAAAAAAACCTAGTAGTTTAGAAACTACGTTCAATTTTATACATATTCTATTCTTACATATTTTTGAAATAATACAGATAACTTATTCAATTTTTTATGTCAATTTCCTAACTCTCATTTTTTAAAATTTTTTTGCCACTTAAGGGCCTATTTTTTCCATGATGATCCTGCACATACCTTCTACTTGTGCATATCCTTTTCACACTAATCTTTCTTTGTTTCTAACTGCAACTCCATCTTTGTTCAACTTATTTTTGAATACCAATTTGGTGCCAATTATACTCTTGTTTGATGGTCTAGGAACCAATTCCCATGTTTTGTTCTTCTCAATTTGATTGAGTTCTTCTTCCATTTCTTTTATCCAACTCTCATCCTTACTAGCTTCAGTAAAGATCTTTAGTTCAATCTAAGACAAGAGAGTGAAATTTTTTTTCTCCTTATCCTTTGTAAGCCCCGTCCTGGTCTACACACCTTCATTCTTGTCACCAATTATTTGGTCTACATGATGTTCCTTTTGCACATATTTTGTAGGATCTCATGCAACCACTTCTTCATTCTTTTTTTCTTGTTGTTCTCGTCTTTCTTCAACTGCTACACCTAAATCATCATCATTTGATTCAATCTCAAAATTATTTCTTTTAAACTTAGCTTGATTTGTATTTTCATCAACCCTAACATTTGTGCTTTCAACAATCTTGTGCAATCTCTTATTGTAACACTTGTAAGCTTTGCTCTGATTTGACTATCCTAAAAAAATTCCTTCATCACATCTTGAATCAAATCTTCCTAAATCTTCATCTTCTCTCTTGATATAGCATTTACTACCAAACACCTCTAAATGCTTGATAGAACAAGGCCTACCAAACCATAGTTCATAAAGAGTTCCCCATTGTTTGCTCTTAGCAAGGCTCGATTTTGAATATATACTATAGTTTGAGCTACTTCCTTCCAAATTGTATCAACCAAATTTGGCTCATTTAACATGGCTCTAGCATTTCCTTCTCAATCCTATTTATTCTTCTTTCCATACCATTTTGTTGTGGTGTTTTTGATGATGAATATTATCATTTAATTCCATGATTTTCACAATATTCTTTGAATTCACTTGATATAAATTCTCCCCCTTTGTCTAACCTAAGACACTTAATTTTCTTTTCAATTTCCTTCTCTACCAAAGTTTTGAAAATTTTAAAATTCACAAACACTTCTTCCTTCTCCTTTAGAATTGTGGCCCACTCCATTCTAGTATAGTCATCAGTCAATAGCATAAAATATATGTTACCTTGCAGCCCTCTTGTCCTCATAGGACCGCACAGATCAGTATGAATTATCTCCAAGGGTTTTTTACTTGAATAATTCTTTGTAGGAAACTTAAAAGTTGTTTGCTTTCCTTGTTGGCATCCTTGGAAAATTCTATCTTCAGGCTTTGCTATCTTAGGCATATTCCTAACTAGACCTTTTGAACTTACCTTCACCAAATTTTCAAAATATACATGTTATAGTCTTCTATGCCATAAACAACTCTCTTTGATTTTACTTATTAGACACATTTGACCTTTTACATCATTGAGATTGTATAGATTACTATTATTCCTTACCCCTTGAGCTATTATTTTACCATTCTTTCTTATCTTGCAACTATCAAAATTAAATACAACTTTTTACCCATTGTCACACATCTAGATGACACAAAAAATTATGTTTCAAACATTCAACATAGAGCATGCCATTAGTATTATTCTTCACATCTATGCTAAGAATTCCTTCACCATGAATTTTGACAAAAGTATCATCACCTAGGCTCACTAATCCTTCCTTTTTCATCTTAAGTTCAATAAATTTAATTTTATCTCCAGTCATATGCTTGGAGTAGCCACTATCAATTACCCATATATCTTGTTCCTTTGCATGTAATGTTGTTTGGGAAATCATAGATTGAGTAGAACTCTACTCTTGATCCTTCCATACATTCTTTGGTTTCTTTTCAACTCTCTCTTCCTTTTTCTCAGAGATCTTAAATTATTTTTCCACTTTGGGAGGTGAGGCTTTATTCTTCTCAAACTATACATTTTATCTTTTAAATTTTGTTCTATAATCTCTAGCTACATGAGAAAAATTATTGCAATTGAAACAAACTACATTCATGTCAACCAAAGGAGAAAATGAATTTTTACTTACAAAATTTGTATTCCTCCTCGGAATGACTTTAGAATATCTATCCCTATGACTATAATTGTTACAAGTATATAGCAATACCTATTGAAGTATGATGAGTACCTAGTCATGGTGTTTCCTTTAGCTAGATGAGATATTCTTTGTCTAGGCTTCCTTGGATAGTGTACTTTTGTGAATCCATCATTGTCTATTCTTTTAGTATTCTACTTCTTCTTTTGTTGATTAGTGATTTTCCTATTATCTTTCTGGTCTTCAACTAACTTTTTATCTTTATTAGATTTAACTTCATATTTAGAGGCTTCTCCTTTGTCATATTTTTCATCATTAAGGACTAGTTTTTCTTCTACTCTAAATCTTTCATAGAGTTTTATAGAGGCATCAACAAATGAGATTTTTCCTTTTTCTCATCCTAAGCTCATTTTTCCTTTATTGGTTGGCTTTTGTGTACTCAACAATTCATCAAGAATATCAATACACCTTTTAATTTCACACCTTTATTGATCTGCTCCCTGGCTTTCTCCAATTCTTTTCTCAGGACAACTACTTTTGCTTCTAATTTCATGCATTTGTCTATTTCATATTCTAGCTTGGATTTCATTACCTCTTCAGCTCTTTTAGCTTCCTCCACTTCCAGTTTTAGATATACAACCAACTGATTTGATTCCTCAAGTTCTTGAGTTAAATTTTCAGTCTCGTATTGAGCATTCTTTTTTAGTTTCTTGTTTTCCCTCTTAATATCATCAAACTTATCACTTAACTCATCAATATCTTCAAGAGTGCTAATCAATTCTTCCTCAAGATCAACAACTACATCTATTTCTTCTTCATGTGAGTCCTTAACTTGTGAATCCTTCTAATCCTGAATTTCTTTGACCATGAAGAAAAATTATTTTCCAACTTCTAGCTCATTACTATAGCACGATCTTGATTATCATTTGAACTATCACTAGCATCAAATGCATCACTTTCTTCTTGAATGCACAGGACCTTCTTTTTCTTTCCAAAATTATTCCTTTTAGGATAAAATATTTTCATCTTTTCCTATCTCTTCTTGCTTGGATTTATCCTCTTTATCATACAGACACTTAGAGGAAAAATGACCTATTCTTCCACAATTAAAACACTTGAAGGGAAGTTTACCTTTATATTTTTTGGATCCTCTCCTTAGTTTTCTTCTGAAGTTTATTTCTTCCTCATTATTTTCCTCATGGTTTGATGCAATGACAACAACCTTATCTTTTTTTTTTCAGCTTTAGGGTATGTGCAGGATCATGATGGGCCAAAAAGTGGTCATATGATGGGTATGTGGTTGACAACTTTTTTTAACCCAAAATTGATGAAACAAAAAGGGTTTTTAAAGGATATTCTCAACTTTTCACCAATATAAATTATGCTTTACTTTGAATTTAATAAATAATTATTATTCATTTTCTATTTGAATTACGACTAAAGTCTTGATTGATAGGCTGATTGAAAAACATCTATAGCCTTCAAACAATATAGCATTTTTTGAATTCAAAACATGCATCACATTCTATCACATACTATAGGATTAAAAAAAATGAATTTCATGAAGTTTTGACCAAGTTAAGGTGCTCGGACATACACGTTTTTATTTTAAAATTTGTAATAAAAATTCATAATTAATTATTTACTTGGAAAAAAATTACAAAAAAATATGCATCACATTGGGACATGAGTCCTCTACTTATATCTATATTATCATTTTATTGTAAGTTAGGGTTGGTCAAACAAAGACCTACTTCTTATTTTTTCCCCGAAATTTAAGTACTATTGCATTGAAATTTCAAATTTTCACCAAATAGTTTTTTTTTTTAAAATAAACCTAGTAGTTTAGAAACCACATTCAATTTTCTATAGATTCTATTCTTCCATATTTTTTAAATAATATAGATAACTTATTCATTTTTTTACATCAAGTTGCCTAACTCTGATTTTTCTGAATTTTTTGCCACTTGAGGACCTATTTTGTCCATGATGATCCTGCACATACCCTTCATACTTTTCTTTCTTACCAACCTTAAATGAAACTTCTCTCCTAAAACGATCGACATCTAGCATTTTCATCTCATAAGTTGTAAATATGCAATGTAACTCATCTAGAGTGAGTTTGTCAACTTCTCTTCCTTCTTCACTAGAAAAAATATTGGAATCATATTTAGTTGTCATAGACCTCACAAGTGTCAACAAAAAAACATCTTCTTTTACTTCCACACCATATCCTCTAATAGCATTCACTATATCATCAACCCTTAAAAGATTGTTTGCAAATTTCTCCTCTTCAATCATCTTCAAGCTCTCAAATTTGGCTCTTAGCACTTGAAGCTTTTCCAATTTTACCTTGGTATCCCCTTCATAGCTTTTTCTCAATTTTTCCCAAACATCATATGCAGTATCACAATGCATAACCTTGCTATGCAAAGAATCAAACAAATTTTTCATAATGGTGAACCATGCTTTTTCATTATTCTCATAATCCTTCTTTCCTACAACATCAGTGGGAGGAGTAGAGGGGGCAATGTATTTGTTCTTCACTAACATTCAAACATAAAATCCTAGAGAACCTAAGTATCTCTTCATAAAAGAACACCACATAGAATAATTTGTTCCATCGAACCTAGGTGGATTGCTTGAAACTTCCTAACTTTCCATTTGTGTGTTCACTAATCCAAGACCTACTTGAGCTAGTAAAGCTTCTCCCAAGGAACCTAGGGCTTTGATACCAATTTTTGGAACATATAAAATCTAAGGAAAGGGGGGGTGAATCAATAGATATTAAAACTTTCAATCCTTAAGACCCTTAAGCAAATAATTTTTCATGACACTTAATATGTAGATTAAAACATAATCCAATATCACAATCACATACACATGAAATAACAATACATAACACCAGATGTACATGGAAAAGCCTGAATAGGAAAAACCACAGTGAGAAATGGTGCTAGGATCTACTATCCTAATCCAGCCTCACAAGCAATGAAGTTTAATTACAATTTTAAGGGCTTCAACCCTAAGGAAGAACGAAATCCCTATTTTAGAAGCTACAACTTCAAGGATGCTACAACACCCTCCTCTGAGCTTCAACTCAATGCAAACTGAGGAAACCACCCCTATAGATTTATAAATTAAAGTATGCATAAATTGGTTCTACAAAACCTAAACTGCATAAATTTAGTACATAACTTTCTCTCTCTATTTACTCTCACACATAATTGTAAGAAGCTTCAAATGTACATTCCAAAATTTGAAAGCCTAATACACTAACACACTTCACTCACTAATTATAGTCCTTCTTCACATTCATCAATTAGTTCATATCATAGAACTATTATTATATAATAATTTTTTCCTACTCCAAGAAGCAACCCAAATCATATTGTAATCCTAATTAAAACTCAATGAATCGTTCATTTTTTTTTGGTGGATTGCATCTAGGGTTTGTATGTCATTTTCTCATTTTCCTATGAAGTAGATTCCAATTCAAACCGTGTGATCTCTTTTTCCTTAGTACTGTCATCTTCACTCAATAGACAACAAAATCCTTGTTGGATATCTACCTAATAATCTATGCAAGTGATTATATTTGATCATCTTCTTCCATGGATCCGTCTCATCCCTTGTTCATTGATGTGAGAATTTGTGACATTACTTTTCCATTGGATTGAACACATTCATAATTGTGTTTTTTTACATAAGAACTTGTGCTAGCACATATGTCTTCCCATGCTAAGAGTTTATGCCCTAGCTGCACCATTTACATGAATCACCATTGTTAAAAACATCGATTGACCAGATGTTGATGTGCAACAATGATGCAAAATCAACAAATGATCAATTTCCATGTGTCATTTTTTATTTTCCTTTCGTATCCACATCATCAATAAACATTTTTGTCATATACACAGTCTGTTTCTTGATTATTGCCATTTTGTTGTAAAGTTAGTGAATGCACATTCATTTCAGTGATGTAGCAATCATCGCTTTATTGCTACTTCAATTAGCCTTCATTCTCAATTTTAGCAATGTGAGGAAATAGATGTGATTACCATACTCCATCACACATCACCAAAAAACTCATTGACTCGAAAGAGATTTCTGCGATACATATGATATGAGTGATAATCATTATATTATCATTCATCTCATCTTAACTGTCAACCTAACCATGATAGTCTTTGTTGATTTTTAATAGTGACAGGTATGTGCAGGATCATCATGGAAAAAGTAGGCCCTTAAGTGGCAAAAAATTCAGAAAAAACTGTGTTAGGAAACTTGATGTAAAAATTTGAATAAGTTATCCATATTATTTAAAAAATATGTAAGAATATAATTTGTAGAAAATTGAATGTAGTTTGTAAACTACTAGAGGTTTCTTCTTCTTTTTTTTAAATCTATTTGGTGAAAATTTGAAATTTCAATGCAGTAGTACTTAAATTTTAGGGAAAAAGTAAGAAGTAGGTGTCTATCTAACCACCCTAGAACCATAATAAAATGATAATAATTTTTAATAAGATTTTATATATAAATAGAGGAGTCATGTCCAGATACAATGCATATTTTTTTGTAATTTTGTTCCAAGTAAATAATTAATTATGATTTTTTTATTAAAAATTTTAAAAAATATAAAAACTTGTATGTCTGACCACCTTAACTTGGTCAAAACTTCATGAAATTTATTTTTTCTTTTTTTAATCCTATAGTATGTGAATCATAGAATGTGACACATGTTTTGGATTCAAAAAATGTGATACCGTTTGAAAGCTATAGATATTTTTGAATCAACCTATTGATCAGGACTTTAGTCATAATTCTAATAGAAAATGAATAATAATTATTTATTAAATTCAAAGTAAAGCATAATTTATATTGGTGGAAACTAAGAATCTCCTCTAAAAACTTTTTTCGTTTCATCAATTTTGGGTAAAAAAAATTCGTCAGCCACATACCCTACAAATATCCATAATATCGCCACTTTTTTGCCCATCATGATCCTGCACATACAACACAAAATCAACAAGTAATAATTTTTCGTATGTCATTGATCTATCATCCAAGTCATTTATACAAATCACCTTACCACAATTCAATCATCTAATCCATCATGTATTACCTTCCACCAATCCATGCTTCCCCATGGGTCTTGACCAAGCGCCACTAAATTCTCAGTGGGTAGGCAGACAATTGTCATGTATACACCTATTGGCATTACCTAATGTTACCGTCCACTAATGCTCAGTCCCACCTTGATTGTATAGCCATCATCATGTTGAAGGAAGTGAAAATACTATCACTCTGAAACACTCCTATTAGCCTAATGTAAACCACAATATCATTCACTTGCAACTCTTGTTTTTTCCAAATCAAGGAGACAAGTTCCCTAGTCTTGTTGATAACACACTATCACTTTGATCGCTTCACAACAAGGTTGTGAAGCATGAAATTTCCACATCAAAGAGACCGATAATTTAACTATCACACCAAACACATATTGTCACTTCAGTGGAGTAGATGTGGATTTCACCACATAGAAAATACTATCATTGTCAACCATTGTTGGTGATAAAAGCATGGAACAATAATGTATGAAATTTTGCAATATTGAAGCAACTTTGTATTTTATCATAGATCCACCTTTGACTTCATGCAAAATATTTCATTTGCATTTGCATGATTGACACTACTCATACAATACTTTTGACATAAATGACAACATTTTTCCAACAAATGAAATTAGGGAAAAGACAATCACCCCACACACCCAACACTTTCAAACCCTATTTGTTCTATACATTAGGACCCAGGTTTTCCATTTTTCTTTGTTTTAGTATTTGTACTTGGAGATGGAGTTTCTTCTACATCCACCATTGGACTTGTTTCTTCCCAAAGGAAGGCATATAATTTCCTCTAAGAATTGGAACATCTTTTATCTTCAAGTAGTCTTCATTGACATAGGAGCTACATCATTATGAGAGGTGATCCTACAATAGTGGTTTACAATTTTTGGCCAAACTAGACACTAATTTTTTTTTTTTAACTAAATCTTCACATTTGGGAACCTATAGCGATTAAACCGTGAGGAATTTGAAGATGATGCAAACTAGAGTCTGGTCATATTTTGTCTAAAGATTCTAATAATATTTTTTTCAATTTTTTTGGAATCAGATTGCACTTATTTTTCTATCTCCCACGAAAATTGGTTTTTTTCAAAAAACAACATTTTTAAAAAGTGACGAACACCGTATAATGCATAACTTTTTTTCCTTGAAGATAAAATTCCAATTCTTTCAAATTTAGATTTGTAACTCCAATATCTAGTGCTTCCACTTGGTTAGATAGTTTTTTATTGAATATTTTTTTCTTTATTAAAGTTTCAAAGTCAAATCAATTACAATTCAGACATAACACGACCGTATAACGCATAACTTTTACTCTATGTATTGAGTTTTTTTTTTTTTTGTTGGATCAAGGACTCCAATATCTGGTGCACTCATATTTTTAAATTTTTTTTTGATAATCTTCTATTTTTCCATTTGTGCATAACAAAGAGTTTTGTTTTCGATGAAAAACCTATATTTAATAAAACTAAAAAAATAGATAGATAATATAATCAAAACATATTAAAATTATATTCGTTGGATAACTCATTTTGAGGGGAACTTGATACTAGTTGGGTTTCTGAGATCTCCATTTTCATTCTCAAATTGAGCCTTGAAGTGCAAAATTCTCAGCAATTTTGGTGCCTCAGGGGGGAGGGTGAAAAAATGTGGGTTCGATCGAAAAAAATGTTTGGTCGAATAGGGATTTGACTGAACCCACACAACATAGAATAAAAAAATGTATTTTAAATGGGTTCGACTCAACATTCTAAAGATGTTCGGTCGAACACCTTCGTTTAAAAATTAATTTTTAATATTAATATAAATATTAATTATATTCTTTTTAAATTTGATGGCCATATGACCGTATTTAGAGATTTTTTCTATAGAATACAATCAAAATTTTAAGAAGATTGTATCAAATTGATCTGGTGGATATTTTTAGTGAAAATTGAAGTGTCTCATTTCTCTCCAGAATCTACACCATTAGAACGAGCTCGACATCCTGACTCCAACGCAACTTGAACGGAGCGAAAAGGAGTCCGTTTGTGCAAGTTATGGCCAGTCAAACCTTGGGTCAAACTGGGATTGGGGGTATCCAAGAAGCAAAAAAAATGGCATTGTCAAAAGTTCTTGAAGTTGGCATCATCACGAAGAGCTTGTCGCAAGCTTTCCAATGCAACTCGTCTCATCGAAATTTGACATTGTATGCGAGAGTTATCAGCAGTCAAAGCTTTCAGTTAACTTTTGATGAGAACTGTACGGATGCTGACGTCAGCCATCAGTCCGTACTGTACGGAATACAAATGGAAAAATATGGGTGTGACACGTGGCGGAAGAGTCATTGTATGGAACCAATCGGATTGCAACACGTGTCCTTCCGTACACAGTCAGCATCCACGTGGCAGCATAGTCATCAGTCCAGTCAGCAGTGACATGTCTTCGTCGGTGAATGAGGGCTTGGCACGTGGTAGTACAGTCGGTGTCTATGTGGTGGCTGAGTCAGTTTTTATAGCAAATCATATTCTGCCACGTGGCAGTATTTGAGCACTACATGTTCCCTCTATCCTTTGTCAGCGAGTTCGTTTGTTTAAAATTTTGGGTATTGGTTGTTAAAACGTGGCCAGCGCAGGTTGAACCCCCGACCGCTCAGCTCAAAAAATCCATGTGCACCGATATACCACCGAATGTTGTTTAACATTATGTGGAGTCTGTTTACTTTTGATGCATAAGTGTAATCCGAATGTATAAAAAATGGCTAATAAAGCCAAAAATGTGAACAACCCACCTAGAAAAATGACAAAGGGGGTTAGAAAGAATCAAACCAACCCTGTTACAAATTTTCAAGGGGGGTTAGATGTTGTCCCTTTGTAATTGTGAAGATTTTATCCCTCCTAGGAATATTTTATATATATAAAGGGGAGTGAGAGTGAGGTTTATTTCAGTTTTTTTTTTTTCAGGTGGAGTTAAGCGAATGTAGGTGATGAAGTATTGAAGCTGAGGTGACATGAAAGAGAGGTCTTGTGGAGATTCTTTGAGCCATTCTTGTACGCCAGAGCACTTTTATGCTGTCGAAGTGCTTGAAGAATGGTTGTGGTGCTTTTGTAATTGATTTTGGAGATTAATCAGATCGGTCATACTCTATTGGAGCCGACCCGGAGACGTAGTCATGTTTGTGATGAGCTCCGTTATCAATTTGTTTGCACTTCTTCTCTCCTCTCTCATGTTCTGATTTTCACCTTAAGTTTTTAGTTTTATGCATAATTTCTATAATGTTTGCATGAACTATATTTCCATTAAGTTGTTTTTATTTGAGCATTCAATACTGCAATTAGTCTAGATCAGTATACAGATCAAGTGGTATCAGAGCTCAGTTGACTATTATTGTAGTTATTTGTTTTCTTGAATGCTAAAGAGATCCATGATTTAGAAGGGCGAAGGCAAGCTTGAAGACTTTAATCTTGAGATCGGGAAGTGAAGAACTTTTTTGAAGATGTCCTTGTCTGGAATGGAGATTCCCGAAGAAATCAGTGAGTAGGAATTTCGAAGAGCATTCCTCAAGATGAAGGCTAAGGTGGACATTCTTTTTCAAGAGAGACAAGAGCGGAAAGAATGTGAAGAAGGTTCATCGAAGCAAGAAGATCTCAAATGCAAGAAAGGAAAACATCTTGGAGATGGTGGCAAGCAACCAGATCACCCCTTTTCTCCTTCTTCTCCCTCTTCTCCATCTTCTCCTTCTTCTCCTTCTTCTCCTCATTCTATTTCTTTTAATCCTTTCAAGAGTGGGTATAAGCCTAAAATTAAATTGGATGTAAAATTTGACTTGCCTAAGTATTGTGGTGAACTTAATGCTGAAAAATTGGATGATTGGATTCAGCAAGTTGAAGTCTACTGTAGAGTCCAGAACCTATTAGATGATGTTGATAGGATCCAATTAGCTACTCTTCGGTTAGGAGGTACAACTTTAACTTGGTGGGAGAGTAATACTAAGGAAGAAGTTTCACAACATGGTAGAGTCAGTTTAACTTGGACATAATTTATTAATGCTCTTAAAAAGCAATTATATCCCTTAGGACATATGCAACAGTTAATGATGGACTGGAAAATTTTTAGGCAAGGGAAAGGTCAAACTTTCCAAGAGTACACCCATGAATTTAGGAAAAGGGCTATTGCTTTGAATGTTCCTTTGTACACCCAGGACACTTTGTTGAAGTACATAGGAGGTCTGCATTCCTACCTTAGGCATTCTATTTTGGTTTTGAATCCTAACAACTTGGATGAAGTTTGTGTCCAAGCTACCCACTTAGAGTCAAGGGGTAAAGGATCTTTTATTGATAAGGTTGATAATGATGTAAAGAAATCTTCTAAGGTTGCAGAGACAGGGAAAGGAAAGAAGACAACTACAGTTAAGAAGGATGAGAAACTTTCTTGCTCTCATTGTGACAAGAAGGGTCATGATGAAGATCATTGTTAGAAGTTGCATCCGGAGTTGAAGCCTAAGTGGGCTCAAAAACGTAATCAGAAACAAAAAGGTAAGGATAAAGCCACAAATGTTGTTATGGATCTTGGTTCTGATTCTGATGATGAGACTAAGATAACAGCTATGGGTTTGAAAGGTAAAGCTCCTATTTCAAGTATTTCTGTTCGTAGTTGTGCTTCTACTTCTAAAGTTCATGATGTCTCTGAAGATGTGAAGATGAATGAGCTTTTTCATTTAAGGGTTGTTGCTAAGAACAGTAAAATTGATGCACTCATAGATAGTGGTTCTCAAGTGAATTTAATTTCAGAAAGTGTTGTAAAGAACTTGGGATTGAAAACTACACAACATAAGAAACCTTATCCACTAGGCTGGATTTGTGAAAATGATAAGTTGCAAGTAACAAGACAATGCACCTTAAGATTCGCAATCACTAGTAAATTTGTGGATGAAGTATAGTTTGATGTGGTTCCACTGGATATCTGATGGATAGTGCTTGGTAGCCCTTATTTATATGACAGGAAAGCTATTTTCTACAGGGAAAAGAATCATTATCATTTGTTTAAAGATGGCATTTAGTATATTGTACATTCTCACAGGATTAAGACTGATCATTCTTTTACAAACACAAGGCAATTAAAGAGGGTAATTAATGCAAGTAAAGAGTTAACTCTTATGTCTATCAGTACAGGTGGTTCTACACTTGAACTTGGAGTAGCTAACTAGGGTCAGATGTTGCAGGATGCACCCACGGTACAACATGAGGGAATGATGATTGAAAGCATTGATGGTTCCTTGGGTAAAAATGTTCCTGTTGTGAAGGATTGATATGTTGTTGACTTATTCTCTTTCATTTCTGCATTATTGTTCAGCTTGATGCAAGTCAATTTTTGTTGGTTAGTGGCTACAACAGTTGATGTAGATGCTTATGGAAGTGATAGAATAATGCTTATGTTGAACAATGTTATTGCAGTCTTCATTGTGCTTGTGAGCCAGGTATGCAGATGTACAGAGGATACAGGACAAGTGGGGAGGCCAAGTCCTCACTTAATGTTAGAGTAAATGTCACTTTTGGAGGTCCAAAAGGTCTTCAGTGGGGAGGCCTGATCCGGTGGATATTTTCAGTGAAAATTGAAGTGTCTCATTTCTCTCCAGAATCTACACTATCAGAAAGAGCTCGACGTCCTGATTCCAACGCAACTTGAACAGAGCGAAAAGGAGTCTGTTTGTGCAAGTTATGGCCAGTCAAACCTTGGGTCAAACTGGGATTGGGGGCGTCCAGGAAGCGAAAAAAATGGCGTCGTCAAAATTTCTCAAAGTTGGCATCATCGCGAAGAGCTCGTCAAAATCTGACATCGTATGCGAGAGTTATCAGCGGTCAAATCTTTTAGTTGACTTTTGATGAGGACCGTACAGATGCTGACGTCAGCCATCAGTTCGTACTATACGGAATAAAAATGGACAAATCTGGGTGTGACACGTGGCAGCAGAGTCATCGTAGGGAACCAATCAGATTGCAACACATGTCCTTCTGTACACATTCAGCATCCACATGGTAGTATAGTCAACGGTCCAATCAGCAGTGACATGTCTTCGTCGGCGAATGAGGGCTTGGCATGTGGTAGTACAGTCAGTGTCTACGTGGTGGCCAAGTCAGTTTTTCTAGCGAATCATATTCTACCGCGTGGCAGTATTTGAGCACTACATGTTCCCTCTATCCTTCATCTGCGAGTTTGTTTGTTTAAAAAAATCTTGGAGGGATTCGAACCTGAATCCACCTCAATACCGGCCACATGTTAAACCGTTGCACCGGTTACTACTCGTTCAATATACTGTTAAAGCGGGTTCCTTTTGTTGTTTAAAATTTTGGGTATTGGTTGTTAAAACGTGGCCGGTGCGGGTTGAACCCCCGACCGCTCGGCTTAGAAAATCCATTTGCACCGATATACCACCAAATGCTATTTAACATTATGTGGAGTCTATTTACTTTTGATGCATAAGTGTAAGCCGAATGTATAACAAATGGCTAATAAAGCCAAAAATGTGAACAACCCACCTAGAAAAATGACAAAGGGGGTTAGAAAGAATCAAACCAACCCTGTTACGAATTTTCAAGGGGGGTTAGATGTTGTCCCTTTGTAATTATGAAGATTTTATCCCTCCTAGGCATATTTTATGTATATAAAGGGGAGTGAGAGTGAGGTTTATTTCAGTTTTTTTTTCAGGTGGAGTTAAGCGAATGTAGGTGATGAAGTATTGAAGCTAAGGTGACACAAAAGAGAGGTCTTGTGGAGATTCTTTGAGCCATTCTTGTACGTCATAGCATTGTTATGCTGCCGAAGTGCTTGAAGAATGGTTGTGGTGCTTTTGTAATTGATTTTGGAAATTAATCGAATCGATCATTCTCTATTGGAGCCGACCCGGAGACGTAGTCACATTTGTGAAGAACTCTGTTATCAATTTGTTTGCACTTATTCTCTCCTCTCTCATGTTATTATTTTCACCTTAAGTTTTTAGTTTTATGCATAATTTCTATAATGTTTGCATGAACTGTATTTCCATTAAGTTGATTTTATTTGAGCATTCAATACTGCAATTAGTCTAGATCAGTATACAGATCACAGATAAAAGGATATATTTTGGATAGACTGTCAAAATTTATATAGAATTATAATGATATATATGTTTGATTTATATATAATTTTACATACACTAAGGTATATCATAATGTTTTAAGGGCACCCTTGAATAGATAACTATCAATAAAAAATTTGTTGATAGGCAAAGTCGACCATCAAATTTAATCTTTGATAGGAGGGAGATACTTTAGAGAGAGAGGGGAGGGAGTGGGAGAGAGATAAAGGGTAGGGGGTCCTAGGGTTTAAGGGTTAAGGGTAGAGGAGCTCGAGAGGGAGAGTGGGTAGGAGGGAGAGACTTGAGATAAAAGGGGGTGTACAAGGGTTTAGGGTTTAAGGGGGGGAGGGGTAGGGGGAGAGGGGGTAGGAGGGAGAGACTTGAGAGAGAGAGGGGGAGTCGAGAGAGATAAAGTGTAGGGGTGTACAAGGGTTAAGGGTAGAGGGGAGAGGGGGTAGGAGGGAGAAACTTGAGAAAGAGAGGGGGGGAGGGAGAGAGATAAAGGGTAGGGGTGTACAAGAGTTTAGGGTTTAAGGGTTAAGGGTAGAGGGGAGAGAGGGAGAGGGGGTAGGAGGGAGAGACTTGAGAGAGAGAAGGGGGGAGCGGGAGAGAGATAAATGGTAGGGGTGTACAAGGGTTAAGGGTAGAGGGGAGAGGGAGAGGGGTAGGAGGGAGAGAATTGAGAGAGATGGGGAGGGGAGAGAGATAAAGGGTAGGGCTTAAGGGTTAAGGGTAGAGGGGAGAGAGAGGGGGAGTCAGAGAGAGATAAAGGGTAGGGCTGGTTAAGTGTAGAGGAGTCGAGGGAGAGTGGGTAGGAGGGAGAGACTGCTTAGGAGAGAAAGACTTGGAGAGAGACTGGGAGTGGGGGAGAGATAAAGGGTAGGTTTTGCCAAGGGTAGAGGGAGGGAGAGGGGGTAGGAGGGAGAGACTCTGAGAGAGAGGGGAGGGGGGAGAGAGACAAAGGTAGGGGTGTATAAGGGTTAAGGGTAGAGGGGAGAGGGGAGAGGGGTAGGAGGAGAGACTTGAGAGAGAGACGGGGGAGGGTAGAGAGATAAAGGTAGGGGGTGTACAAGGGTTTAGGGGTTTAAGGGCTATGGGGTAGAGGGAGAGGGGAGAGGGGGTGGAGGGAGAGACTTGAGAGAGAGAGGGGGAGTCATAGAGAGATAAAGGGTAGGGGTGGGCAAGGTTAAGGGTAGGGAGGAAAGAGAGGGGGTAGGAGGGAGAGACTTGAGAGAGAGGGGGGAGGGAGAGAGATAAAGGGTGGTTTATGGTTAAGGGGTAGAGGGAGAGAGGGAGAGAGGTAGAAGGGAGAGACTTGAAAGATAAAGGGTAGGGGGGTGGCAGGGAAAGCAGGGTAGGAGAGAGGGAAGGTGGGGAGAGACAAGAGAGAGAGGGGGGAGTGGGAGAAAGATAGAGGGTAGGGGGTACAAGGGTTTAGGGTTATAGGGTTAAAGGTTTAAGGGCTAGGGTTTATTTTTTTATTTGCATTCATTTATGTTTTATTAATGTGTACAATAATTTTATAATTATATATAATACTTAATTTTAAAATTTACATAGTTTCCCATGGAACAATTCGATGGAACAAATTATATAAGTTGTATATAAGTGTATATAATTCTTGAACTTAAGAATTTCATGAAACAAATATAAGTTGTATATAATTGTAATTTAGGAAAAATGATTTAAAAAAAATCACTACGTTTCAAATAAGGATTGAAAGCATATAATATGGGTTTACATGCAACCAAAAAAGGTGAGAGATGATGCTATCAAACATTCTTGAACTTAAGAATTCTCCATGGAACAAATATGTACATATAATTGTAATTTACACAAAATGATTTACAACTATGTACAAGTTACTATAAGTTCTCATTTGAACATGTATAGGGTTACAAGTGAACTTGAAAACCATGGATACAATCTAAGTCAAACATTTTGGTTCAGGCCGCTCTTCAATAACATGTAGAATTTTTTGATGATCATCACTATCTAGTCTCCATTTTCTTCGGCCACATGCATGTGGAATTGCATGAAGATGTAGAGTGGCAGCAATTATTAAGTGACTATATTGATATACCTTGTTATCAGGTTGATAGTCAACAAAATGAATCACATGCTGAACAACTTTGACTTGTTTTAGATATGTCCCTTGTACTATAACAGAACGTGCATGGTAAACATGAACCTAAGGTAAGACATATGAACGTGTGCAATATTTTCATGCACAAGGTTTGTACAATATATATTTAATGTTTATAATGTAATGTGCACATGTGAATACAATTTATATAAAATTTTAAATTAAAACTCACCTGTGGGAAATAACATACCATCACTTGTTTTAGGTTCTGTTAGCTTATTCCTCTCTTTTGTGCAATGCAATAAATAATAGCTAACACCTTCGATGTTTTCAGGCTCTACTATGACTGAAAAAACATCTCCTATACACCAAATTAACAAAAAAAAAACTAAATTTTTTAGAAATGTCTCTAAAGATCATTAACTAGATATATATAATAATTAAATTATTGAAAACTTACATGTGTACCTTTTCTAACCAATCCTGAAATATGGTCATAATCAATTGAAATTAAAGGAATGTCTTCAAATCTTTCGTCCTCATCTTCATCATATCTTTTTGAAACAACTAGTGGCACTGTATCCCATTTACCAACATATCCAAGTTCTTGATTGTTGCATGCATAATCAGAGTTTCCCTCAATGCACTCAGTGCAAAAACAAGAGTAATCCCTTGTGTCTAATATCCATCCATGGCGACTATCTGAACTCCTAACACAATGCAAAGATCTTATTTTTCTACCCTCTTGCATCCATGCATCGACCTTCTATCCACACCTAGATACATATGTACAACAAAAAATTTATGTGAACAAATATGTATATATATATTTTTAATTTAAATAAATTCAAATTTTTGATTTAATGTAATTTATACATACCTGATATCTCCCAAAACACTCTATGTAGAATGAGTCGGTTTGTTCTTGAAGATGTGTCGACCACATTTGATGCAAAGTGTTTCTTGCACCATTCAACAACATCGTGTGCATTGTCTAGACGATCTTTTGGATAACTCGTTTGATGCTTTCTTAATGCTTGTTTGATGCAAGCTCATGCTCCATCATGCTCTCCCTTTCCATGCCCACTCTAAAAAAAACTCCAAACATGTGGTATTTTATAGATTTTATGATATCTACAAAGTGCATAGAATGACCGTGAAGGTTTGAATTGTGCCGCACATCCATCTAACCATACAAAATGATTTTCAAATTTTACACCCCTGCTTCTCAAATTCTCAAAAAATATTGTAAAGCAATGTTGGACAAAAAGTGAGTCATGCTCTTTATCATCACTAATATAAAAGTGATTTTTTTTAATGAATCATTCTTCATCTGTACTCTCAACACCGTCCAATTCTGATTGTGCATGTCGATAACACACATGAACCATAATAGTGATCTGCTTTGAAAAGTAATACTCTGATTGAATCTCCTTTTGATGTACAAAGGAATAATTTTCTACAAAGTAAACTACTGATAGAACTGTTCCATGTGGGAAAGTATCTCTCAATGTTTGGAATTGTTGTGCTTGCCACTTAGCAAAAAATGAATGATATATGTATGGTTGTATAAATTTTCAAAAATATTCCATAAATTTTCCAATGGGAATCTCCTCTTCTACATAGTTCAACCTTGTGGATTCTTTCCCAAAATTTGTTTGCAACTTTACATACGTGTACCTATGTCAGTAAAATATGTGAATAACTAATAAACCACACTTGATCAATGAAAAATTACATCAAAGAGAATCCAAATAACTTGATCTATGAGATATTGAAATAAATAAACTCTCTAAAAATAGTACTTACCTCTTGCAATTTACAGTCTTTGTTAGGTCAGTATCCTCAATTCTTGAAGGAAATTTAGCCAAATTTCCACATGTCTCACAAATTCCTTTTATGCAGTTTATTTGAGGTCCATTTTCATGATCACATAATATAGACTTTATGAACAAACTTGCATGTTTAGGAGGTGCATTTTTAAATCCACATCTTTCTTCTCTTATCTTTCAAAACACCTGATAGTAGAGATCAAATTCAATATGATAACAACAACAACAAGTTTCAAAAAACTTTTTTATCTTCACATAATATGGCTTTAACCTTTGAAACATTTTTTGCTGAATCTTTATATGAGGATATGCATTACAAAAGTTTATATACATCTCAAATTATGTTATGTCTAGCAAATGTTTGATATGATTTTCATAAATACTAGGTCCAATCTTGTATCTCATAACATCTCTAGTATTTGATGATGGACGAGTCTGATCATGCCAAAAACCTAAGACCAAGTTCCTAATGACATCTTCCATCCTGTCAGAACTGGGAGCTCTACACATAATTTCCCAATTGCCTTCTAAACTCTCATCCAAAAACTTTCTCTTTTTCTCATATTTTATCAATGTGGTTCTACTATAACCAATTTCAGTTGAAAGTGCTAACATTTTTCTTTTTCTTGCTATATCTTGATGTACAATAGATGTCAACATCACCCTTCTTGTAGTGGCCTTATCCACAGTTCAAGATCCTTTCCCAATGGAATCTAAACCCTTTTTAACATTTTGAACAATATCCTTTTGTAATCCCATGTGTTTCTTCTTATTTCATGCTGAATGGACACCCAACAATTGTAATGTCTCTTTGAGCTCATCACGAAGAAGTAAACATGATAACAATTGGGTTTTTTCAAGTGTATCAAGATGATTGAAATGATGATTGATCATTCCATTTACAGATTTAGTCATTGACCTCTTTCTCTTATTATAAGGCTAGTTGGCATAATATTTGAGTTTCTCCATATCCATTTCAAGTAAATGATCTAAATTTCTATGAGAAATTTGTTTCCCCACCTTCTTAGCTAGTTTTATTTGCTCATCCATACTAGTAGGAGGAAGTGATCCTGACCCCTCTCCAACATGCATTGTTTGAACTTGTTCCTCCTCCCTATCTTCAAGGACCATGCATTCTTGAGCGGATTCATTTGATCCAATGTCTAGATTTGGCTCGACTTGAGCATGAAAACTTCCTTGTTGAGCCCTTCCTATACATGTGTCAGAAAATATTTTGCAAACAAAAGTGAGAGATGATGTTAAATATATAAGTGAAGTTCATGTATGTAAGCAAACAAACTGATAAAACATGATGAGCTATAAGTGAGAGAAGTTTGTGCTAGTTTTAAATGCTCATCCAAACCAGTAGAAGGAAGTGATCTTGACCCCTCTCCAACAAGCATTGTTTGAACTTGGGTCTCCTCCCTAACTTCAAGGTCCATGTGCTCTTCAATGTATTTGTTTGATCCAATATCTAGATTTGGCTCGACTCCAGCTTGAGGAATCCCTAGAGAATAAAACATAAAAATAATTTGAGAACATTGAAGTGATGAAAATAAAAGATCAAAGAAACGAAACACAAATATTGAAATAAAAAGAATTGGCTTAAGGAATTGGAGTCAAGGATCATATAAACATTGCAACTTGCATGACCAAGATGACTTGAGGACATTTAAAAGTATTTATAGTCATTCAAGTGCAATGATGGTTAGAAACCTTAAAAATAAAAGTCCTAAACACACACTTGAGAGTGAGAGAGAGAAGAAACAAGCATGTACCTTGTTTCTTTCTATGATAATTTTCCAAGTTTTGATCATGCCTCTTTTATTCTTCTTCTTTTGACAATTTTCGTTGAGATGCATTTTTTCTTTTTCTTTGTTGTCCCATTTTCTTCTTCAACTTAAACATGACTCTAAACAAGTCCTCTACCAAGTTAGTTAAATTATCCTCCAAATTTTTCCTTGATTGATAAAAATGAAAAGTTGTCTAGCTCCAATATTTGCCTCCTTGATAAATGTGCAAAAACTTCTTGTCCAAAATTTGTGCTCCAAGTGAATCAAAATTATTCAAGTGTATATATAATAACTAGATCCTAGTTTAAATGAATCAAGTAGTAAACAAACAAGTTATTTCATTATGGAATTTGTTATTTAATTCATAGGTATGCATGCAACATATCTAGTAATTTTAGAATTTTGTTAAAGTGTCAAAAAAGTATATTAGAGGTATAATTTGAATTGAATTTTCTTAATTATATTTGAATTGGATTTCAAGTTAGTTGTTGCAAATGTATAACAAAGGTATAATTCAAATTAAATTTTCTTAATTATATTTAAATTGAATTTCAAGTTACTTGTAAAAAACGTATAATAGCTCGATATAATTTGAATTGAATTTCAAGTTACTTGTCAAAAAGATTATATCTTGTTCTAAACTCAATGGTTCATGTTGCTTAAGTCATTTTTAAAAAAATATTTATTGTGATCAACATGAATGAACTTACTTATAAAGTGGCATTGAGTTCCCTAAAATTCTACTAGAGATCAAATGTATATTGAATATAAGGAAATGTGTAAGTTGTAAGAGATCATAAAATAAGAAAACATGTATGTATATTGAATATTTAAAGCAAATGCATACATATATTATGTGTAAACATGTTTAAACCATAAGAAAACACATGTACATATATGTAAAGGGATTCAATACATATAAACATAACACATATTATAAGCAAAGAGGCAAATGTATGTATATATCATATAAAAAAATATATGTACATATTAGAAAAGAAAAATGTAAATTAAAGATCATCAAATGTAGAATACTAAAGATCAACAAATAAGCAAATGTATGTATATCATATAAGCAAATGTAAGTTAGAGATCATCAACTATCAAATACTATTAAAGATCATCATATAATCAAATACATGTGGTAATGATCATAAATCTAGAATGCATGGCCTAATATGAATGTCTACTCCTACACAAATGGCCATCTGAATGAGAACAATCATGCTCTGATGGATGTGCTGAGCCCTGCAAATAAAATTGTGTACAAGATGTGTTAAATATATATAATTTATATTAAATAAATTTTATGAAAGTTATTTTTAAATATCAATCTAGATCTATGCATACATAAATATATTGCATGTACATATACACGTGTGATTATATAAAAATGTAAAACTCACATGTCCACTGATAGCAGATTCATCCACAGAGTCACATCAAGCATGCACACGATTTGGACCAAGGCTAGGAGTGATATGAGCTATGTCCACCTATAACAATATATATACACATATATATCAACTTACATGAATATCTCTAGTTAAAAATAAAATAAAAAAATAATGAAAAAAGAATTGAAACATGCACATGCACACATACATGCACATCATCTGATATCAGATGACCTAAGTCCTTTGAAATAGTCATCTCCACCATATGCACCAAATGATCAAGTGATGAATCAACATCTGCATCCATCTAATCTATCCCATGTCATGCCATAAATGATGAATGTAGAGGACTATGAAGGTGAGATGACATCGGTGATGATGAACCAGAACCAATCAACAATCAGTAAAACCCATAGTTTTTGCAACTAGCATATGAACTATAGGTGGATCTTGATGTGCACTAGTGCTCGGTTGAAAGTGATAGGATCCTAGAACTAAATGACCTCTACATCTCAAATGGTCTCTAACATGCTCTATATCGATCCCATTGTCTGATGCAATGTGGGCATATGCCTCCAACAGGTCCTCAACTAAACAATGCATAGTCATGCGTGACATATCTCCTATAAGTGCATCAAGCTGTGTAGGAGTAGGGATGCCAGCCACTGTAAAAGGATCCATGGTGGTCCACTGTGCTGAAAATGGTGTGGATCAGGAATGTCTAGATATCAAATACTGACCTACACAATCATTAGATATCCTAGTGGTGGCAGTCGCAATGTCACCTACAGTGTCAATTGCTTCCTTTTGGGAAGTAACGACAACCTCATCTGCTATGGGGGCTAGAGCTAGGGTGAGAGCAGGAGACCTGTCACCAACCAATACCCTAAACACTAGGGGTGGTCTATCTGCTCGACGATAGGTGGGCCTATCAGCAATCCTACCACGCCCCTAACCAGCATATGGTGGAATGTCCAGGTAGTTAACTTTGAGGCCAAAATGGACCTCAGCATATAACTGCTGCACAAAATACAATGGAATCTAGTCATTGTTTGGGTATCGACCATGTGCTATGAGAAATCATGGGTAGATCAATGAGGCCATAGCATGATTGACACATCTAGTGACTTGGTATCCCCTAACCCTACGCACATTTTGATAAAATGGAAAACAAGTGGCTTTTATCATTTCTTTGGTGACAGTATCCTATATTTGTTTAAGGGAAATGTCACCATGTACTTCTTCCCGCATGCGGGAAAGAATAGCAGTCACTCTATCTGGAGAATATGCACTAGTCCTCTCAATTTCATCTTTTAGTTTTTCTATACTATGCAATATTAACATGCATGGTTCACTATATATCCTTGGGTTTGCACCCTGTGCTAATGAATCTCTCAATTTTTTTATCTCATTAGTAGTATTTGGAAACAAAGAATCTAGCATAGGTGGAACATGATCTATATTTTCCATGTTATATATATATAGTACACCTAAAAAAGCAATGAAAATCTGGTAAATAATATATCTAGATAAAGAGAATACAAATCTAAAATAGAACTTGTAATAATTCATCTACTCATCAATAATATTTTCATACTATTAACAATTTAAAAGGAATTGGAAGACAACTATAATCTATAACATAGCATTCTTAAATGGTTCAAATTTTAAATGAAATGATGAAAGAAAGAATAAGAATACAAAGATTAAAGTATAAAATTATTTAAAAATAATTAGGGATAAAAATATTTAATCTAATAGTTGTTAACATAAATGAATTTCAATTATATAGCCAAGAACATAAAAAAATTGTAGATTGGAAAGCAAAATAAATATCTCATATTAAGAATCAAATCTAATAAAGTTTGACTTCATTGCATACTTGTTATAAATATCTCACTAATCCAACCACACATATTATATATGTTAAAAATATATATAATTGTTATGCCCATAATTTTTCACTATATCTTGACGTGGATCTCCTTCAACTAGATCAATTAAATTTTTTTTGTAATGTTGGAGGAAAATAGATTTAATATCATTAGAGTTTAGTTAGTTTTAATCAATGTTGTATGATTTATTAAACATTTTTTTAATATTTAAATGTAGGTGTTTTGGGGAGTAGCAGTGATAGATCTAGCTCATTGAGAAAGGATATAGGTAGAGAGGAGGAGTGACCTTGACAAGGATTGAGACATGGATCACCTCAGGGTGGTAGATATGAGTGGAACATATCCATAGAGAAGGATAGGCGAAGAGGATAGATATAGGAGACAAATACCTTAGGGGCACCTTTTTAGTTGTGTGTATGCTCTACAGAGTGGATTTACTCATGAGTGCTTTGATGTATTTGAAGACACATTTGTATGAGAACATAGATAATATGATATGGGAACTATTAGTTGTGTTGATGATGGGTGTGATATTTTATGTGTATGTTGATGATGTGCATGATATATAGTTATATTTCTTATATTTGGATGCTCATAGGTATGGATCATTTCTTGTAGTTGTGTTGATGATGGGTGTGATATTTTATGTGTATGTTGATGATGTGCATGATATATAGTTATATTTCTTGTATTTCTTGTATTGGGAACTAAATCAGAGAGAAATAGACCAACCACTCAACTCCTTAGAAAATAAGCTCGTGAATCTCAAACATTATTCCAATAAAAACATTAAAAATAATGAAATTCTCTTTTCTTAATGCAAGAATCAAATGAGCATTTGTGGGTTTGCATCCCACCAAGCATGTCAATTTGTAAGCATTGAATTTAAATAAATGAGACATTGAGGAAAATAAATGTAGACTTCAAATTGAATTAAAAAATCACCTCTAATAGAGTGAAAAGATGAATTACACAAAAAAAAAACTAAAATTATAATGAAATACATATTGACAAATGGATATATCTTGCAAATGATAAGGGTATGTGCAGGATCATCATGGAAAAAATAGGCCCTTAAGTGGCAAAAAATTCAGAAAAATCAGTGTTAGGAAACTTAAAAATTTGAATAAGTTATCTATATTATTTCAAAATATGTAAGAATAGAATATGTAGAAAATTGAATGTATTTTCTAAACTACTAGGTTTATTTAAAAATAAATAAAATCTATTTAGTGAAAATTTGAAATTTCAATGTAGTAGTACTTAAATTTCAAGGAAAAAATAAGAAGTAGGTGTTTTTAACCCTAACAATAATAAAATGATAATATTTTTTATAATATTTTATATATAAGTAGATGACTCATGTTCAGATGTGATGCATATTTTTTTGTAATTTTTTTTCCAAGTAAATAATTAATTATGAATTTTTATTACAACTTTTAAAAATATAAAAACTCGTATGTCGACCACCTTAACTTGGTCAAAATTCATGAAATTTATTTTTTATTTTTTAATCCTATAGTATGTGAAGCATAGAATGTGACATGTTTCAAATTCAAAAAATGTGATCTTGTTTGAAAGTTATAGATGTTTTTTCAATCTGCCTATCGATCAGGACTTTAGTCGTAATTCTAATAGAAAATGAATAATAATTATTTATTAAATTCAAATTAAAGCATAATTTATATTGGTGGAAAGTTGAGAATCTCCTCTAAAAACCCTTTTTGTTTCATCAATTTTGGGTAAAAAAAATTAGTTAGCCACATACCCTATAAATACCCATAATATTCCCACTTTTTGGCCCATCATGATCTTGCACATACCCATAAAACACTTATTGCCAAACTAGATAAAATATACTTGCTCAAAATTGAGACGATAAAATGATGGATTTGATCTCAATTTATAGATTTTTTATATGATGGATAAATTGCTAGGATTTGATCATGTATCATGAGTTTAAAACCCAATTAAAATGTGGCTACTATTATTACCTAATTAACTAATTTATTTATTTAATGAAATTTCTTAATTATTTTGATCAATGAATTGATTGAATTATTTTCAATTTTTATCTAATTTGATTAAATATGTTAAATAATTTGATTGATATATAAACTAATTTATCATAATTTTCATTGAATTATCTAGGAATAATAGATTTACTTGGATTTATTTTAATTTATTTTATTTGTGAGAGAATGATTATTTAAATATTTGGTTAATTTATTCTACTCGAGTAACAATGGAGGCTGATTTGATCAATAGGAGAGCATTCATCCCATCCCAAAAAGGGAGTACATTTAGAGTTTGAGAATTTTTTTCAAAATGTTGAAGAAAATTTTCAAGATTGATTGTTGGCGTGTGGAGTTAGTAATTTGGGTGACCGTAGGTGACCAAATTCTATATGAAACTCTCTAGTTAATGTCTCTCTCTTAGGTAGTTTCTTTATTTTTGTTTAATGCTATGGATCTTCTTCAAAATTATGGTTTAGTTGCTTAGTTTGTAGTGGATTATGTTTTATAAGTTCTTTTTGGACCATTCCCTAAACAATGCCATTCAGGATGATAACTTACATAATGAAAAATATTTTGTTGGGTGTTTGTTTAGACACAAAGTTTTAAAGGAAAACTCTAGTTTCCTTTGTGTTTGAATTTCTTTGAAATGAACCTTGTAAGAATGGGATGAATCTTTAGTGGATAATACAATCAATGGACATAAAATAGAATTGAGCACTCTATTGTATGGAGAAACAATGGAGGCATATAAGGAAAAGTTGTTTCTCCTCACTCATGTCCCTCACCCTCTACTAGTTTTTGCTATATATATGTAATATATGGGCACTCAAAAAATATGTAATATATGTCTTCTTGTAGGTTTTTTTTCATTTATGGTAGGTTTTCTTAATCAATTTTGTCTATATATGATTGCTACAATCCTATTTGATGGGTCTCTTGGTTTTGTCCCTACACCTTCATGATTTGTGGGTTGACATGCCCTTCTCTATTTTGTACTTTACTATGGAAATTTTTACAATAAATATTTTAATTAGTTTAGGCCTTGATCATTTTAGGTCTGAAAAGAAAAATTGATTTGATTTTGATAAAGTGTAGGAATTAAGGTATCATGAATTTTGTTAATAAGTGGATGTTAGGTGTTCGGGTGGGGACCATGGTATGGATATGAATGTATGTGAGATTTAGTGTCTACAAAATCCAAAGGTAAATCAAAATATTATAAACATCAAACTTTTTTTGGAAGGATAATATAAAACCAAATCTAAACACAATATAAACATTGTAATCACAACCATACGTACTATATATATGAGATTGCATACAACCATGTGTAAAATTTACAACCATGTAAAATTTATTCATATGTTGTTTATTAAGAAAAAATGTCATAAATTATATTTCTAGAAATAAAAAGGACTACAAATATGGAGGGAAAAAATTAAATAATCTCAACATAGCAAGGATTTTACAAAGTGATAGATAATTTTCTCAAAAGAAAAAGGATGTGTTGTGCACAAGACAATAAACCACTTTTTCATTTTTTTGATGTCTAAATTGAGATGAACGATTATTTTAAAATCTTCACATGCATCATAAAGTGGAAAAAAATGTAATGATAAAATTTGCATATCCATATTATTCCTATTGGGTAAAAGGACAAAGTTGTGTCACACTTTTAGCCAACTTATCAGCACAACTGAATTTAAGTATTTCTAACTAAAAATCAATTTTGGTCAAACATATGATCTATTAAGATTCATTCTAGCTAAGTTATATGCTTTCACAACTTTTTCAACTAAAATTGTTGGCTAAAAATGTATGGAGAATCACTTTGAGTCCAATTTACCAAAAAAAATAAATTATTTCAAAAACCTGAAGTTTCAATAACTCTTGCTAATGTAAACAACATTTTTAAAAAAATATAAAAATACCCTTTTGTAGATCCATAAGTGTAGTTTTCAAAAATATATTTATTTTAATAGTTTAATTATTTTTTATATTTTATATTTTATTTTTACTAAAAGTAAGTTTTCAGCACAAAATATGAGGTTGATTACTATGCCAAGGAAAAATACTAAAACTTATTAAATTTTTTAAAAAAAAATATGATGCACTAGATAAAAGAATTTATTCTAAGATGGTATATTTTTTTTCCATTTTAGATAAATATTAAATATGAAAGTTGGCGTCCGATGAAAATAGTTGTTTTTTTATTCGCGCACATTTTAATATTTATTTAAAAAAATATATTTATCAAAATTGGAAAAAATATATCCATGCACAAAAAATTCAAGTTATAAATACACAAAAAAATTGAAAGAAAAAAAAAATAATATAAAAAGTTTGACGTCCCATGCAACTTCATTTTTCAGCATTTTATCAGCAACTAAATTATAGTTTTAATTTATTAAAAACTAGTTTAAAATAATTTATTATATTTTAAAAAAAAATACAAACATAAAATATACTAAAAAATACATATTTTACTAGTTTACATCATTTCAAAATTCAAAACATATATGCCACTTTTTAGTGATTCAGGTTTAAAAATTGGATCAGTGTTGGCCATTTCTTTATAAAGTGTGACACAACTTTGTGCTTTTACCCTATTGTATTTTTTGCCTCATTTTGAATATATATATATATATATTGTGCAAAGTGGTAATAATTCCCCTAGAGTTTATGACCTATGATATCTAGACATAAATCAAACACTTGAACTCCATTTTTTCCTTACACACATCTTATCAAAGCATTTTTGGACACACATCCACTTTTCCTAATGAATCTTATGTGTATGTCTAATGGTGGCATGTGGAAGGATAAATATGGCTATTGAAAACTTTACCATTATCTTGACAACTAATTATGGCTATATGATTATCTTATTGTAATGAACCTAAGTTCATTCGATAGATTTTAGTAAAGTTGAACTAGGAACCATGGATTGTACTGTATTATACACATTTTACATTTAAAAATATGGGTCTAATTTTTGTGATATTGAAAGTTAAATTTCTTCAATAGTATATCCAAGGTATAGGGATATATTAGTGGTAAGAGTAGTGTAGGATAAAAAGGAGAATGTATAAAGAGGGGAAGGTCTAGAAAGGTAATGACATGGTAATGGAAGGAGAAGTTACACTATAAGGTTAGATGGAGAAAGCATAATGATTTTATAGGTATCATCATGCTACTAGAAATTACTCCATATGAATCACATGTTGATGATACTACTATAAGGGTATGCACATGAATACTTTATTGTAAATGATATTATTATCAAATAATATAATTGGTTCATGTTTTTGGTTGTGGGATTTTTCTTCCAAGAGGATTTTCCCATGTACATCTTTATGTTATAAATTTATAATTTATACATTTTTCTTGTAACTAAAATTAAATCTATTTTGCATATTTATCTCTTGATAGGTTAATATGGGCATTTTTAATGTTACAAATGATACAATTTTTGGTTCTATTTGAACTTCATAACTTTATATTGTTTGTTTCCATATGCTATTAAGTTCTTATATATGTTTCACTTGGTATTTCCATTTAGGAGCAGGCTATCCATAGCTTTGATTGTTGAAATGGGAAGGAATATCTCATTTACACATAGAACATAAAAATGTATGCAAAATGGGGAATAAAATCCAATTTGAATTCAACAAATTTGAAAAAAATTGCATCTAGGGTTTCAAAATTTAACATATCAATGCATTTTAAACTCTAAAAAAATCGAATTTCAAATACCTGGTGCTCGTTATGGAAGTTAGGTTGATGAAGTTTGTAGAGACCAAGTTGAAGTTGTGTTCGCCGAAAAGAAGAAATTAGTTCGCTCGCTATCACGGTCTCTGTTCGCTGCACACAGGGAAAGCAATGGTAATTTTAGAAAGTGACAGTCAAAATTTGAGAGCTTTTATTTTTTTGTCATATGTAAAGGGGTTTTTTTAATTTAGGGTTTAGGGTTCGGTCGAACTAGGGGTTCGGTCGAACCATATGGTTCGACCGAACCCCTTGAGTTTGAGGAAAAGGAAAAAAACAAAATTTCCTTCCTCATATAAATTATAAACCACTATTCTGAAGTCACCTTGAGGCGATATATTGTCTCTGTTTTTTCCCTCTTATGGGAGGGATATTAATTTTATGGGTATGTGCGGGATCATGATGGGTGAAAAAGTGGTGATCTGATGGGTATGTGTAGGGTATGTGGCTAGTGACTTTTTTTTACCCAAAATTGATGAAACAAAAAGGGTTTTTAAAGGAGATTCTCAAATTTCCACCAATATAAATTATGCTTTACTTTGAATTTAATAAATTATTATTATTCTACCCATGTATCACATATAGGGACTATTGTGCCAGCTAGGTTAGCTCGATGCATGGGCACCCAAGGAGTGAGGAAGTATTGAGAGAGTACAGGGGTATAAGTAACGTCTGCCACCTTGAAAATATTCCCACTAATAAACAAAGAACAATCAATTCATGCATATTTGTAATCAGTTCTGCATGAGAGAGTAGAGTTAATGTTAGCCAAAAATACTTACAACATTCTTTGGGTGATCCCACAATAGTGGTTTACAATTTTTGCCCAAACTGGACACTGAAATTATTTTCTTAAACTAAATCTTCACATTCGGGCACCTATAGTGGCTAAACTGTGAAGAATTTGAAGATGATGAAAACTCTAGAGTCTCGTAACATTTTTTCTATAGATTCTAAAAATATTTTTTTCAAAATTTTTGGAATTATATTGCACTTCTTTTTCCATCTCCCACAAAAACTAGATTTTTTCAAAAAACAACATTTTTAAAAAGTGATGCACACCATATTATAACACGTAACTTTTTTTCCATGAAGGATAAAATTCTAATTCTTTTGAATCTAGATTTGTAAATCTAATATCTAGTGCTTCCACTTGGTTAGATAGTTTTTTATTGAATATTTTTTCTTTAATCAAGTTTTGAAGTCAAACCAATTACAATTCAGACATAGCGCGACTGTATAACACAACTTTTTTTGTATATATCGAAATTCTTTTTTTTTTGGTTGGATCAATAACTTCAATATCTAGTGCACTCATATTTTTCTTTTTTTTTTGATAATCTACTATTTTTCCATGTGGAGAACAAAGACCTTAATTTTCGATGAAAAACCTATGTTTAATAAAACTAAAAAAAATACATAATAAAACCAAAACATATTAAAATTATATTCATTGGATAGCTCGTTCTGAGGACTACCTAATTCAAGTTGGGTTTGTGAAGATTCCTCCATTTTCATCCTCAACCCGACCTCCAAAGTGCCAAAATTCAAGTTTGTTTTGTGTGTTAGGGAGGGGATGAGGAATAAAGGAGGCTCAAACAAATCCATAGGGGTTCGTTCGAACTAGGGTTCATTCGAACCCCCCTTCTATAAGGGGTTTTGATGGCTTTTTTGGCAGGAAAGTATTAGAAGGGTTTGCCCGAACCTAGGTTCTAGTGAACCCCTAATGGGTTCGGTCAAACCAATAGGTTCGTACAAACCCCTAAAATTATTTTTTTTGCCATGCATTCATTTTTTATGAGTTTTCCTTCCTCAATTTAATTGTAAACCACTATTGTGGCTTCACCCCTTTGGAATGCATTAGGAATGGCACTAATGATCCTCTCAAGAGATTGTGATCAAATGGAGCGCACAAAGATACATCATCTAGATGCGATCGTACCTCCCCTTGGCGGATGTTGGTATGGCAATGGAGGTAGGTACAAACTTAATTTAGTGGTGTTAGCTAGAGTGGTTGATGGATAAGGAAAATTTGGTTATTTAAATGGAATTTTTGGGCATCCTCCACACACAAAATGGAGACTCCCATAAAGCTAAAGAATGCAAAGTCAGAAGTAGCATTCATAGGGTTTATTTCTGATCAAAGGCTGAAGAATTTATGCTTGAATAAGGACATTTTGTGCCTCAAAGTAGTGAGAATGGTGCTTGGGAGAAAGTTTTGTTTCTTTGGTGACAAAACAAAGGTAAATTCAAACATATCATCCCACTTTTTGGCATCTCTGTTGGATTTGGACATACCCAAAATTCAATGCTTGGTATTGTTGATGATGGTGTTTGTGGCGTCAATGCTGGAGGAGAATTTAGATGTGGTGATAGTGGCAAGGCCCAAAGTGGGAATCCATTTCCTAGATGACATGATCAAGATGTTTCAATAGGGAGTGGAGGTAGAATGGTAGCCATTCATCCTAGGCATGAAAGGGGATCAACTTAATCGCCATAGGCACTAGGTGAGGATTGGTGCAAAATTTCTTTGCAAGCGGTTGGGAGTGGTCGAAGTGATGGGGATGCAATGGCTCAGATAATTCACAAATGTGATTGAAACCACAAAATTCTATGAGGAGGTAGATTAGGGGGGAAGCAAATGCAATTTTTTGTAAAAGTCTAGGGGAAAAGATGTTAAGAGGTAGGTAGTAGTTAATTTTTTTGATGAATCTGTGAAGACTGGCATGGCCAAAATCTAGCAAATGTTATGTAATTTTCTTGAAATCAATAAATGTAGCTCTATCTACATCTTACTTATCAAATAAATAAATAATTATTATTCATTTTCTATTTGAATTACGACTAAAGTCCTAATTGATAGTCTAATTCAAAAACATCTATAGCTTTCAAAAGGTATAACATTTTTTGAATCCAAAACATGTGTCACATTCTATTCTTTGCATACTATAGGATTAAAAAAAAAAATTCATAAAGTTTTGACCAAGTTAAGGTGGTCAGACATACGAGTTTTTTATATTTTTTGAAAGTTATAATAAAAAATTCATAATTAATTATTTACTTGGAAAAAAATTACAAAAATATGCATTACATCCAAATATGAGTCCTCTACTTATAATAAAATATTATAAAAAAATATTATCATTTTATTGTGGTTAGGTTGGTTAGATAGATACCTACTTCTTATTTTTTTCCTAAAATTTAAGTACTACTGCATTGAAATTTCAAATTTTCACCAAATAGATTTTTCTTTTTTTAAATAAACCTAATAGTTTAGAAACTACATTCAATTTTCTACAGATTCTATTCTTATATATTTTTGAAATAATATAGATAACTTGTTCAAATTTTTACGTCAATTTTCCTAACTATGATTTTTTTGAATTTTTCGCCACTTAAGGGCCTATTTTTTCCATGATGATCCTGCACATACCCATATATTTGTGATAGGCATAATCCTTGGGGGATCATGTTGAGTCCTACATTCATCACTTCTTTCATTAGGTATTTATGTTTGTTTGCATATTTTATCTCTTTTGGAAAGTGGTATGTACAGGATCATGATGAGCCAAAAAGTTGTGATATGATGGGTATGTGTAGGGGGTGTTGTCATAATAGTGGTTTACAATTCCTGAGAGGAACGAATTTTAGCTGAAATCACATATTTTTAGAAAATATAATGATTTAAGCCTTAAAAAGTTCTATTTTAAGGATTCCAATTGAAGAGGGTTTGATCAAAT